>JAQQSO010001905.1:0-14847 GCA_028658305.1 Pachyuromys duprasi
TGTTGGATTTTGTCAAATGCTTTTTGGGCATCTAAGGAGATTATCATGTGTTTTTTTTTCTTTACTTTGTTAATATGGTGGATCACATTGATGGATATCCATATATTGAACAACCCGTGCATACCTGTAATGAATCCTACTTGGTCATAGTAGATGATATCTTTGATGTGTTCTTGGATTCAGTTTGCAAGTATTTTGTTGCGTATTTTTGCATCAATGTTCATAAGGGAGATTGGCCTGAAATTGTCTTTCTTTGTTGGGTCTTTGTGAGGTTTAGATACCAAGGTGACTGTGGCTTCATAGAATGAGTTTTGTAGTGTTCCTTCTGTTTCTATTTAGTGGAATAGTTTGAAGAGAATTGGAGTTAGCTCTTCTTTGAAGGTCTGGTAGAATTCTGTGCTGAAACCATCTGGTCCTGGGCTTTTTTTTTTTTTTTTTGGATAGGAGACTTTTGATGACTGCTTCTATTTCCTCAGGAGACATAGGACTATTTAATTGATTTACCTGGTCTTGAATCGACTTTGGTAAGTGGAATCTATCAAGAAAATTGTTCATTTCATTTAGATTTTCAAATTTTGTGGCATATACTCTTTTGAAGTAAGTCCTAATGATTGTTTGGATTTCCTCAATGTCTGTTGTTATGTCCCCCTTTTTATTTCTGATTTTGTTGATTTGGATGGTATCTCTCTACCTTTTAGTTAGTTTGGCCAAGAGTTTGTTTATCTTGTTCATTTTCTCAAAGAACCAGTGCTTGGTTTCATCGATTCTTTGAATTGTTTTATTAGTTTTTAATTTATTGATTTCAGCCCTGAGTTTGATTATTTTCAGCCATCTACTCATTTTTTGTGAGTCTGCTTCTTTTTTTCCTAGGAATTTTAGGAGCCATTAAATTGCTTGAATGAGATGTCTCAATTTTCTTCTTGTAGACAATTAGTGCTATGAACATTCCTCTTAGCACTGCTTTCATTGTGTCCCATAAGTTTGGGTATGTTGTGTCTTCATTTTCATTGAATTCTAGGAATACTTTAATTTCTTTCTTTATGCCTTCCCTGACCTTCTCTATTTTGGAGAAGGTTCCATGAGGTGCTGAGAAGAAGGTAAATTCTTTTGTGTTTGGGTGTAAGGTTCTGTAAATGTCTGTTAGGTCCATTTGATTCATGACCTCTGTTAGAGACATTGTTTCTTTGTTTAATTTCTGTTTTGTTGACCTGTCCTTTGTTGAGAGTGGGGTGTTGACGTCTCCCACTATTAATGTGTGGGGATCTATGTGTGGTTTAAGCTTTATCGATGTTTTTTGTTTTTTGTTTTTTATAAATGTGTGTGCCCTTGTATTTGGGGCATAGATGTTCAGGATTGTAATGTCTTCCTGGTGGAATTTTCCCTTGATGAGTATGAAGTGTCCTTCCCCATCTCTTTTTATTAATTTTGGTTGAAAGTCTATTTTATCAGATATTAGAATTGCTACTCTTGCTTGTTTCTTGGGTCCATTTGCTTGAAAAACTGTCTTCCAGCCCTTTACCCTCAGGTAGTGCCTATCTTTTCGACTTAGGTGTGTTTCTTGAGTGCAACAGATTGTTGGGTCTTCTTTACTCATCCATTCTGTCAGTCTGTGTCTTTTTAGTGGAGAATTGAGTCCAATGATGTTGAGAGAGATTAATGACCAGTGGCTGTTAGATCCTTTGATTTTTACGTTGGCTGTGGGAGTAAGTTTGTGTCCTTGGCTACTTTTTGCTTTACTGTAGTGAGGTTAGTTATTTCCTGTGTTTTCTTGAAAGTTGTTAGTTTTCTTGGGTTGTATTTTTCCTTCTAGTATCTTCTGTAACCCTGCAATTGTGTGTATGTATTGTTGAAGTTTGTTTTTGTCATGGAATATCTTATTTTCTCTCTCTATGAGGACTGAGAGTTTTGCTGGGTATAGTAGCATGGGCTGACATCTGTGTTCTCTTAGAGTCTGCATGATATCTGTCTAGGCCCTCTGGCTTTCATCATCTCTGTTGAGAAATCAGTTGTGATTCTGATGGGTTTGCCCTTATATGTTACTTTGCCTTTTTCTCTTGCGGATTTTAGTATTTTTTCTTTGTTCTGTATACTTACTGTTCTGATTATTATGTGGCGGGAGGATTTTCTTTTCTGGTCTAATTTATTGGGTGTTCTGTAGGCCTCTTGTATTCTTATTGACCTTTCCTTTAAGTTGGGGAAATTTTCTTCAATGATATTGTTGAAGATATTTTCTGGGTCTTGGAGGAGGGAATATTCTTTTTCCTCTATTCCTATTATTCTTAGGTTTTGTCTTTTTATGTCGTCTTGAATTTTTTGGACGGTCTGTGTCAGGAATTTTTTAACATTTTCTTTGACAGATACATCGATTTCTTCCATTGTATCTTCCACACCTGCGATTCTTTCTTCAATCTCTTGTAGTCTGTTGGTTATGCTTACCTCTGTAGTTCCTGCTTTCTTCCCTAAGTTCTGTCTCTCCACAATTTCCCCCATTTGTGTTTTCTTTCCTTTTTCCATTTCTATCTTCAGATCTTGAGCCATATTGTTGATTTCCTTCACCTGTCTGACTGTATTTTCCTTCAATTCCTTCAGCTCTTTGTTTAAACAATCTTCTATTTCTTTTATTTCAGTGATTTAAGTATTTCCTCCCTAAAGGCCAAATACTGTTTGGCTGCAACTTCCTGTATTTCTTTATGAGTGGACATAATCTGTCTTTATCTTCCTATATTTCTTTATGGCTGGCCATAATATGTTTAAATCTATCTTCCTCTAGTTCTTTACGCATTTTATTTGTTTCCTCTATTATCCTCTTCATAAGCATAGATGTTAGGTCATCTTCTTGAATTTCAATTATGCTGGGGTGTCCAGGGCTGCTTGCCGTTGGATAGGTTCTGGAGATGCCATATTGCTCTGTCTTTTGTTGGTTGAGCTTTTATGCTGGCCTCTACCCATTGGCCTATCTTAGGTGTTGGGTGTTAGTTTCTGGTGGGTCCTGGAATCCTGTGGTGGCAAGAATCCCCTTGGCAGGAAGATTGTCTTTCCTGAAGGAAGCCTCCTCAGCTTTTTGGGTATGGTCACTGAATGGCCAGTGTTTTTCAGTAATTGCCACAGCTCACCTCAGGCATACAGACCTGAGTGGTAGCTATGGTCCTTGTTAGTCTAGAGGGCTCTCCTCTCACCTGGAGAAGACCTGGGGACAGCTGCCCTGCTTTTGGGTTTCTTGCTGTAAATTTAGTGAGCTGCAGTTATTGCCTGGGTGCCCCGTGGTTTGGTCAGTTTTGTTAGGGATAACTGATTGCTCCTTGGATCAGTATCTGGGGGTTGATCTCGGGGATCCCAGGCTTCTGTAGGTCTGAGGTTGGAGTTCTGTATCCCAGTACGTAAGAGGTAGTCAGTGGCAGGTGAGCACCGCTCTCATGCAAGGAGCAAGATGCTAGTTGGTGCACAGCAGGTCTCTGACCTTTCCTAGGGAAATACTGGGCAACCTAAATTGGTCTCCTTTTGCTTTCTTCCTTGTGGGGTTTTCTCCCGACAGGGATTTCTAGGCTCCAATGTCCTGAGGTGTATAGTTCTGACTGTGACGGGTAGTTGGTACATGCCAGGTCACTGGGCTGGCAGCATGCACACCGGCCTGTCTCCGGGACCTTTTCCAGGGAAATACTGGGTAACCTAAGTTGGTCTCTGTTTGCTTCCTTCCCTGTGGGGTTTTCTCTCGACAGGTAAACCCAGTCTCTGATGCCCTGGGGCACACAGTTCTTCTGTGAAGGAGAGTTGGGCACACAGCAAGTCTCGGTGCTCAAGGGTGGAGCCTAGTTCAGAGATGGCAGCAGGTGCTCGCCATTCTGTGGGACCTTTTCCTGGGGAAGGCTGGGTGACCTAGGTCAGTCCCGTTTCCTTCCTTCCCTGTGCGTTTTTCTAGTGACTGTAACTCCCTATCTCTGGTGTTTTTGTGCCCACCGTTCAGCCTGAGGATGTGATCAGGACATGCAGGCTTGTGGCTCTGGTCTGGTGACCAAGTGCCTGCGTGACCCAGGATCTCTTCCAGGTTCTGGCTGAGTGTCCTGAGAATGGACCCTATCGGTTTCTGCACCGTGCGGTTTTGTCTCACCTGGGAAATATGATCACTGTTGTTTTAGGGCCCAGAGTTCAGGCTCTTGGATGCTGTACTGAAAATGTTCTGGAGCTCAGAAGCAGTGTCTTCCTGGCACTGCCATCTTGTCCCGCCACCCGGATATTTTTCTTGTATAGATTAAACACACCTTATTAATCTCCATCTCTGTCTCCTCATATTCCCATCCACTCTCAATTTTAAAACATAGAAGGGTAATATTGTTATACATACTCATCAATAATTTTCTTTTCCTCATCTATGTATCATGTATATCTTTATGACTATAAATTTAGTATAACATAAATTTGGAGGTAAGTTATATCTATTTCTTTTTTCCAAAATATGTACATGGAAGAACATGGAGTTCAGAAACCTTGCCCAGGGCCACTGAGCAGTGATATTTCTGGAAAAAGACCCTAGTCTACTGTATTTCATAGTACGCGTTCTTTGAACCTGAAACTTGAGGTCTAAGACAGGACAAATTTGCCCATCCTCCTCATTGTTGCCTGACAGTATGTGTACTAACTTCAGATATACCAAGTCTACCTAGCATTTGGTTCTACACCACCAAGCTTTTGTGTCTGTCTAGAGTCCACATGTTTCTGAAGCCTCACTAAAAACAAATGCTGCAAAACCCAATCTGCGGTAGTAGCTTCAGGACTAGGTGGAACTCCAAGGCTTGGAAGTGGTCATAAGGATGCTGGGAGATGCATGGTTTCTTAGCAAGTTCCCTTTCTTGTTGCTGGCATCAGGGTTATTCCACACCTGGCCGTATACAGTCAATAATTGTTCGCTTTATGCTGGGTCAGCACAGTGGCATCAAAGCTAAACCTCCCTGTGTGCTTTTCTTTTATACATAGCCTTGCATACTAGGGTTGGAGATTTTAAGCTGGCACTGCCATGATTGTGAAGGCACTAAGATATTGTTCTATCTTAAACATGTGATCTGATAACCAGATAAGGCTAGCACCCTACCTTGCACAAAGAAATGCCTCATTGAATCTTGACCAAGAAGCTGAATAGACAGATGGTTGGGAAGCAATGCTGGATTTTAGAGTATTATGTACTCATGGTGCTGAAGGTAGGAACCTTATAACATTTCAATCCAAAGAACTCCATTGAAACTCTTGTGTCGGAATGCAATGATCCTTCAACTTACAATAAAAAAAAATTACAGGGCTTTCATGATGTATTTATGGCTGTATGAATATACATGAGTCATACGGTCAATATGTGGATATGGGGTTCTGGATACTAGTGTAATCACTCTAAATCAGAATTCTGGCATGCAGTGAATAAGAATGGATGCCAAAGTAGTTTCCTAAAACCTTGCATAAAATAAAATAAATGGAATGCTGTGTTCATAGAATATTTTACTTAATATTTAAAGACTATACTAATGATCAGGCAGAGCCTCTGTGATCGGGTTATTTGCTAAATAATCATGGCAGGAATTTAGAAGTACAGTTATTGAACATACAGCTTTACCAAGAATGTACAAGAAGCCCAGGTAAATTTGATAGAGTACTGAAAGCTAAATTGGATTTATCAGAGAAGTCCCCTCATGAAGACAGAGTCAATAAAATGTAACTGATCCTAAAAGGTTTTCCAAGTTTGTGCAAATGTTTAGATTAATTTATCTTAAGGATGATGCCACCAGGGACTCTGAAAACACTGGGGATTTTATACCCTGCGTCTGCCCTACACTATTCCTTTAAAATACAATGATGTTTTCAAGGCATGACAGAACAGATGGAAAGTTGAGTGTCAATCATTGGTCTGAACCTTGCCAATGTATGTCTTCTGAGAATTCACACACTCTCTCTTTGTAAAGATTTATATATAATTTTTTCTTTATGGTTTTCAATACAGCCTGACCACAGTTTCCCCTTCCTCCATTCCCCCTATTCCCCTGAACTCTTTCCCCAGATCCACCTCTCCTCTGCCTCCCCTGCCAAAACAGCAGGCCACTGAAGAATATCTACCGAACATTGACTAGCAAGATGCAACAAAGCCACCCATAACCACCTACATCAAGGCTGGACAAGGCAACAGCAGGAGAAAAAGGGTACCAAAAGCATACACAAGAGCTAGAGACACACCCCCAATTCCACTGCCAGGGGTCCCACCAAAACGCAAAGCTAGCAACCCTACCACACACGCAGAGGACCTAGCGCCGACTCATGCAGGCTTCATGACTGGTCCTTACATGTTTGTGGACCCCTGTGAGCCCTACTCAGTTGATGTCTGTGGGCCATGCTCTCCTCGAACCCTTGGGCTCCCACATTTCTTTCACCCTCTCTCCCATGAGGTTCTATGCTCTCCAAGGAGAGGGGACCTGATAGAGAGGATCTCTAATTAGGGCTCTCTCTGTGATGATGTTTGGCTGTAGGTCACTGCATTGACTCCCATCAGCTGCCTGTAGAACCCTTTTTGATGACAATTTGGCTAGTCACTGATATATGACTATCTAAGGTTATAAATCAATCATTTTATTGATTTTTTTTCTATCACAGACTTCTGGGCTTTGCAGCCTCTGATTCTGGCCACCCAGGCAGTGTCCGGCACGGACCTCAAATTAGACCCGTCTTTTGTCAGCCGTTCTTACAAGTTCTGCACCTCATTGCCTGAGTAGGATAGCACCTCATTGCTTGAGAACCTGTTGCAGGTAGGATAGGTCAGAGGTTTTTGTGGCTGGGTTGGTGTCTCAGTCACACTTCTGGTAGTTTTTCCTGGTTGCAGAGGATGGCTACTTCAAACTCTGAATCCTCCATAATTAGGAGTCCTCACTACGGTCACTTTCATAGAATTCTGAGAGTTTCTAGTCGACCAGGTTTCCATATCACCCCTGATGCCTTCCAGTTCCAGTCACCTCTCCCAGTTCTCTGTCTCCCTCAAACCCACACTCCCCCTGTTCCCATCTACACCTATCCTCAGTCCATCTGTAGAATGTAGTCTTACACTGCATAGCTAAGATCAGTAACACAAGTGACCACTTACGCTGGCAAGGATGTAGAGCAAGAGGAACACTCCTCCATTGCTTGTGGGAGTGGAAACTTTACAACCACTATGAAAGTCAATATGACAGCTCCTCAGAAAATTTGGAATCAATCTACCTTAAGATACAGGTACAGCACTATTGGGCATATATGCAAAGGAGACTACTCCTACCACCAAAAAAACACTTGCTAAAATTACAGTATTATTCAAAATAACCAGAAATGGGAAACCACCTAGATATCCCACACTGAAGAATACAAAAAGAAAATGTGGTACATTTACATGTTGGAGTATTATTACATGCTGTTAAACAATTTTGAAAAAAAGGACATCCTAAAATTTGCAGGCAAATTGTTGGAATAGAAAGAAATCATCATGAGTGGGTTAACCCAGACCCAGAAAGGCAACATGGTATGACCTCACTGAGAAGTGGATATTAGCTGTTAAGTCAATCATGCTACAGTCCACAGATCCAGAAAGGCTAAGTAAGAAAGAGGGCTCTAAGGGGAACACATGGATCACCCTGGGAAAAGGAAGTAGACACTGTCTTCTTTTTCATTTCTGAATTTTTTTTTCCATTCAGGTATCTGTTGCTGAGGTCTGACTTTGTAAACCCCAAAGCACACAGCTTTCTGTGAGCCCACTATGGCTTTTATCCAAGTTCAGTTAACTCACGCTTTGCTGCTACCCTCAGTCTTAAAAAACTCACAGAGAGCACACTAACCCCACCTGCTGCCTCTCACTCTGACCGTGGGTCTCCCCATTATAAGAGAAAGAAAAACAGATATTCTTTATTTTTGCTGTGTGAGAAGAGGCTGGAAAAGGGGTGTGAAAGTTCAAAATCTATGTCACTATTTACCATCTCTAAATATTCTCACTTTACCAGCTCCATGTTTTCTTCTATGCTTTAGCTGCTAGCTTCCTGAATGAATAATTCAAACTTTATTTGATCACTTATGCTAGGCAATATGAGGTATTTCACATAGATACAGTGAGACTGAAAGCCCAAGGAAAGAGGGTAAAAATCCAACTATTTTAAATAGAGAAAATGGAAATGACAATTTGGAAAATATAAGTCTGAGCGGAATTAAAGAAACTGAATTTGTCTGCCACTTACACTTCAGTTTCTTATCTTCTAAAGAAAGGAAGAATCTTAACGTGTTATAAAAGTATTACTATGTATTAGCCAAAGGCAGACAAGTCCATAAATTATAAACAGCCTATATTTTGTGCTGGGCTCTGAAGGTTAAAGAAATTGTAGACCTTCATGGAAGACATGTTGAATAGGAGTGACGGATCATCCTCACATAATTTCATTCATTTCACTCAAAATAATGCCCGTTATTTTTCACATGACTATGTCATCTATTGAAGCTCTAAAATTTGTGGAAATACATTTCACTCTTATTCTACAAAGGTAATGACATGAATGCCAGAGAGAGTGGACATGTCATGTAATAAGTAACGGTTAAGATGAATATCCCTGAGCGGCATAGACCCCTTCTAAGACTCGGGAGCAATATTGTGGTTTCAGTTTTTTATTTTTTTATTTTTGAGAAAAGCCATATGATTATATAAGTTTATGATTCCCTAAAACCTTGAGAGTGAGATCTAAAGTAAGCAAGGTAATCTTGTTAATGTGTGTTTGGAGACTTTTGATGGGACGAGCAGATTTTGGTGTCGAGCCTTCAGCAATATCGGTTGTCTCCTCTGGGCTGTTAACATTGTTTACAGAGCAGTCAGCATCTCATGCTGATATCTGAAAGAAAACTCGACTTCTCCTGACTGAAAGGGAATCGACAAATTCCAAACAATGTGACTTTATTTAGTCAATACTTATTGAAAATTGACTGGGGATTTGTCACTGTGAAAAATGAATCAAAACCGAAATTAATGAAATTATTTCAAGCAAGATGTTTGAGAACAAGCACATGTAGATTTCATATGATATCGTAGTGCAATAATGTTACTAAGCAAACAAAAACATTATGAATGAAATAAAAGCTAGTATGCTTAAGGATGGATGGGGGCTTAAAAATATGCCCCATGACACTACAGTGGTAGATCCATGCCACTATAGATTTTCAAAGCTGTAGAACACACAATGGGGAGAGTAAATTCTAATGGACACCCTGGCCTTTGCGTAATTATAATGATGTGTTCATATAGGCTTCTCTGTTGTAATAAAGGAATCACCTAAGAGAGATCTGAAAATATGAATGTCACACATGTGTGCGGTAGAGGCAGATGAGGTATCTCTTCATACTTTTAACAATTTTGCTGGAAACTTAAAATTACTTTTTAAAAAAAGTAGTGCAATGAACGGATGTAATAATTTATTTAAAATGATATTCAAATCAAATTTCCTGGTTTTGGGAGTATATATATATTTTAATTTGATAAGGGCATCTCATAATAATAAAAAATAAAGTAAGGGGTTATAGAAAGAATAAAAATTAATTTATATATGTGTGGCTTTTTTTGAAAGATAAAGACATTTAAGATAATCAATTCTGAGCATTGGGCAAGCAGGAAAAATGGAACTGAATTAGGAAGAAAGAACTGGCTAGGCCAGGATGAAGGTCTTACATTGCTAACGAGTCATCTTATAAGTGCATCTTATAAATATTTACAGTAAATAGGGTTATTACCAAAGACTTTCTGTATAAAACATCCAATTTCTATTGCATTGTTAGTAATGTGAGCATGAAGACAACCCACATCGTGGATCTATTTCTTGGGATCCTTTCTCTTTGCTTGAGAACGTGGAACTCAGATGAACATTTTGTTACCATAAAATCAGTTTGCACATTGTAGAAGGCTTTCTATAGAACTCATTGGTGCTTACATTGTGTCTACCCACACAAGAAACCTGTTATTTCCAGAGACATTAATGTACTCTGATAAAGTGACAACAAAGAAAACTGTCTTCCTCCACATGGCTTATAAAATTTGGTGGAATAATTCCTCTTGCTCAAAGTGCCAATCCCTTGAAAATACAATCCACAATTCTCTTTTTAATATTTATTATTATTTTGTGTATATGCACATGTGTGTGCATGTGTTTGTGTGCATATGCATATGTGATTATAGATGCACATGTGTGCATGCCTGTGTAGAGACCAGAGGTCCATGTATGGTGTCTTCCTCAATTGTTTTATGCCTTCTCTTGATTATTTTAGAACGAGGGTCTCATTGAACCTAGAGTTAACTGACTGGCTAGACAGGTTCACTGAGCTACATAATTCTTCTGTGCCTCCTCTTCCCCCAGTTCCCTTGCATAACTATTAGACACATGACACTGCCCTTGACTCATACACAGGATCTGAACTTGGGTCCTCATGCTTTCATGCAAACACTTTAGTAATTAAGTCATCTTTAAGGTATCTGTTATTATGACAAAGGCACTATGACCCAAGCAACTTGGGGAGAAAGGGTTTATTATATTTTACAGCTTATAGTACATTATCCAGGAAAGTCAGGGTGGGAATTCAAGACAGGAATCTGAAGGACTACTTTGGATGGCATGGGGAAGGGCTCCTCATGTATTCTGACCTGCTCTTAGCCAGAACTACCAGACCAGAGGTAGTACTGAGTTGGACCTGCCCACTCATTAGTCATCTATAAAGAAAATGCATCATAGGCTTGCCCAGAGGGCAATCTCCATTGAGATTCCTTCTTCTCAAATGAGTAGAGCTCGAGTCAAGTTGATTTTAAAGTAGCCATCACACTAGCTCCAAAACCCCTCTTCATTTGTTGCTGTGTTTTATGGTTACTCTAAAATTGAATGTTGTCCCTACTGCCTCTGTGATCAAGGATAGCTGTCATCACTAAAACCTGTACACAAAAGCATTTTCTCTGTCCTACTCTTTCACTTCTCACATTGCCAATACGGAAGAGCCACCCATAACATGTGGCTAAACTTGATCCTGTCCTTCTTTGCACTGATTTTAGTGGAAAATATTGTCTTGTCACCATTGTTTCTAAAGGAGCAAAAAAATAATAAAAAATGTTTCGGTTAAATTCAGTTAAGTATGGTGCCTACAGAATGTTCTTTAATATATTTCTCTGTATTCATTCTTACAGTCATTTTCTCCAGACATTTATAATGTGGTGGAAGTAGAGGGTTGTCCCTCTCAGTCATTCACCTCGCAGGGTAAGCTCTTTTCCTTTAATTCCCTCATGACATCTATCCATTTTCTTAGCAACCTTCATGCTTCCCCTATTAATAATTTATCTTTATGAAGAAAATGACAAAAACTATCTGCAGTCTCACCACACACAACAGCAACCTAGATACCCATTTGTTTGTATTTGAGGACGACACGGACATAAACCTCAGGGAGGCTGTGACCCTGATTGTGGGGAAAACACAATCAAAATAAATATTTTTAAAACAATATAATACAATATAGAAATCTCAACCATAACAATAGTACACCCAAAGCTTATCAAAATAATACCCGAAGCAAAGGCAGGAACACAAGAGGCTTACCTATTTTTTTTTTAATCTGTATTGTCCCCACCTAAATACACTACCTAGGAAAAACACAGAAAATGAACTCAGAGGTTTCTGGCTTCCAAACTGGATATTCTAATAATTTTCCCTCTCGACAATATTTCAAAATGGAGATTGCCCCACCTCTACAAAATAAAGTTATCACACATCTTTCCACCTCAGCAAATTTCATTGGGAAGTTGCCCAGTTCTGAATAATATTAGCAAATGCATCTTTCCTTTTAAGGAAAAAAAAGGCACTGGATAGTTCAATACCTTCCCTTATGTATTTCAGTGACAAAATGTTAATGTTTTATTTTTTTCTAAATAAGTTGATTAAAACTTAAAGGTTGTGAAGTTCTACATCTTTCCCACAATGTTCTCCTGTGTTCAGCTATCAATTTCAGTGTTAACTAAAGTACACAAAATAATATTTACTTTGATTCTCAGTTCTGTCCTTTGAAGAGTGAGAATGCTATTAGTCCTGTAGGAAGATTCTGAATATTAAAGATGTTATGAATATTGTAAGAATTCAAATGGTCACTACTGAAATGTCTCAAAACATTTCAAAAATAAACTCAGGTGTGCATGATCTATGTGGATTTTAGTCTAGGGGAGGACATAGATCAAGTCATATGAAAATAAATAAAACTGAGAACACAAAAAGTTAAGTATAAAGACATTCAGTTTTTTTTTTTCACTTTGTAAGTGAGACACTAAAGATACAGAGAAATGTATTTCTCAGTGTCAGCGAATAATAACTACAGTTAGATTCGTCTGAACCAGGTTATTCTGTTTCCATGGCTTGTTCTCTTTAATCACCACAGCAGGTTTTATTTTCAGATAATATTCCACACGTTATACAAATATTCTCCATCCATCTTGTCAACCACACTGTGTCTCAGATGTAAGTATAGTCCCCATCCCACTTTAAAACAGAAAAGAAAAAAAAAAGACCTGCACCCGCCTCCCGTGTAATTGTTAATCAAAGCTATGCAAACTGAAGGTATTGACTAAGCTCTTTTTGCTTAGTATAAAGTGGTACGCTGTCATCTTCTTCATGTCACTATAGTTAACTCTCATAATTTACTCATAACAAATATTTTTCTTCTTTGAAGTTCTTAGCATCTGTTCTGTTTCAGAGTGGTGAAGTCACAATCTACAAATAGGTGAGAGGATCAGGCAGATTTTCATGGATTGTACTTGGTTCCTGTATGTAAGCAGGGTAAGAATTTCAGCATTCCTGAAAGCCTTCTAGAATCTTGAGTTCAGGTGAGTGACTAAGTGATCTTGCATTTAAGCCTTCATCTTCCTCCTACCTGAGTGGAGCTATGAGTAAGTTACCTTGCATGGTATGTCTTCCTTTCTTAATCTACAGGAACATCAAGCAGAAGCGACAATGGTGATGCAACATACCTGCTTGTAGGTGTGACTATAAGAGAACACTTAACACTTTCTCAGCACAATTACTGGCATATGGCAAACACCTAACTGATATGAAAAGGAACATCTTACATTCTATTCATATGAGAATGACTGATTAAGAAGGTATTGTGGCTGTGATTAATCAATGCCTTTTGATAATTTGGTGATAAAGGTGCCCAATGTTCATGAGTTTGCAGTATTTTTGTTTTATACTTTTGAAGATGTCAATATAAGTTTCCAGAGTGCTAATTTCTCAACTTCTGAAGGATTCCTGCTATGGTAAACGAAGCAGTAATGATCTAGACCGGGAAGTGCATGATTAACCATCTATTTCATCGGAAATAATTGGTCAATGAACACCATCACTCTGGGAAGGCAACAGTACCAAAGACAGAAATTGAGAAAAGCTACCCAAAATGTAAAAAACCTCACTAAATTTCATGTTATATTTGGACTGTGAACCTATTTTGGTGGTGGCAAAACATCTGGCCTCAGCGTGATTTATGATTCCTGAGTTTATACAAAGAAAAAAAAAATCCCTAGAGACATGCAAGGTATGGCCTTCATGAGGCAAATAGAAGAAAAGAACCAAAAAACCAAACCAAAACAATGCTAGAAAACAATTAAAGGAACTCAAGAACAGAATGGAGATGTTAGCAGGCCTGAACATGCCATTCTTGTGCTGACAAAAAGTGACCTAGAGCCAGTAATATTCTGTGGTCCTTTGAACTGCCGCAATGGAACAAATTTCTAAGGACTAGAACAACAAATTGTAAAAATAAATATTCCAAAATGTCTAAAATTAAAATATGTTGACTATAAATTGTCATTGTCAAATGTGACAGGGTAATATAGTGCAGAGTTTCCTCAGTTTTCTGTTGTTGTTGAGGCCATTTTAAGTTTGATTTGAATTTAATCTTCTTGATGGAAAGCCCCATGGACAATTATCCAATTGTATTCTAGGAACCTGAAGTCAAGATGCCCCAGCTAACTTATCTCTACTTCTGTTAAACTGTTTTCTTGCACAAAACCTCCCCTGCAGCTACTGAATAAGACACCGGGATGTGATTTTGCTTTGAAAAGTTCCTTGCTCTAAACTGTCAGTGCTACATTTTGGTCCTGAATCCCTCAGTGTTGGCCCACCTGACTGAAATGAAGACTTTCAGTTTGCTGTAAACTGTATTTGATAGGTCATCTCTATGGACTCCCAGTAACTCCCACCTCTTACCACATCCTTCGGTATTTGAAGTTAGACTTTCTGTTTCTCTTACCAAACCAAGATGAAATATTTTCTCAACTTGATCACTTATGACTCTTGCCTTTCTGTAACATCCATCTGTAGCCATACAAACTTGCTGATTTGCTTCAGTTTCATGGAGACCTGCCTCTTTAAATGTGACATGTTATGTGTTTAAATGTTTCATTTAGAGGATCATGGAGACCTGCCTCTTTAAATGTGACATGTTATGTGTTTAAATGTTTCATTTAGAGGAAAACACGCCTATAGCTCAGAAAGCAACACATCAGACCAATAATTTTTGTTTGTTTGATCTACAGGAAAGAATCAATTATTTGACTAATAATACCAAGCTCTAAGAAAGTGAGCATCATTAATTCCTCTAAGAAAAGATGTTTGAGAAGTGAGTTTACCAGACAACCAAATAGGGTTTGTTTTTTTGTGACGCAGATTCATATAGCTCTCATTTGAAACTCAAAGTTTTATATCAAAGAATTGGCTACAAAGAAATTTCTGCACAAATAAAAGACCCATAAATGACTGGGTAAGCATTTTTTGCTATTGTTGGGTTCCCCCCCCC
>JAQQSO010001906.1:0-14846 GCA_028658305.1 Pachyuromys duprasi
TGAAAGTTACATATCCCTCTAATCCCAGTACTCAGGAGGCAGAGACAGGCAGCTCTCTGGGAGTTTCATTCCAGCAGGGCCACACACATTGAGAACATGTTTCCAAAATAATTTGAAAAACACATTATCTTGATTCTTTTGTATTTGTTAAAACATATTTAGTAGACAGTTCCACGAGATGCTGAGGAGAATTTGTAATCAATAGCTGCTAGAATATCCTGTAGGCGTCTGCTAAATCCCTTTGCTCTGTGGTGCAGTTTAACTGATGGCTATCAAATTTTAACTAGAAGGTCTAGAGGTGAGGTATTGAAGTCTCCCACTATCATCGTCTGTCCTTTAATATCCAGTAGTGACCATTATGTGAATGTGACTGCGCCAACATTTGGTGCACACATGTTTACAATCATGGCCCATGGCTCAGCCAGGTTTTCACTCCCAGATTCTCAAAGGTGCCATAGTGGCTAGTCTTCAGAGCAGGTCAGTCTCAAACAGTAGAATCCTACCCAGGCAGCATCTGATTATCGTCCTCCAGAAGAAATGGTATACAGATGGATTTTGACTCCAGTGCTGACTTGCCACACAGGAGAAGCCACAGCAAATCATCTCCCTAGATTTAAGTCCTGTGGCCTTGTCTTGTGGCCAGTCTCCCCTGCAGGGATGCCTGGATCACCTTCCATTAGGCCTCTGGGTTCTTTCTCTTTACACAGCAGAGAGTGTCCTTCCACATTTCTTCATGTTACCTTTCTGTTTTTCTCTGCTTTTCATTAGTCCATCATTCCTTTCATAATTCCAGAGGTTTTTCCTTCCTTCCTTTCTTCCTTCTTTCCTTCCTTCCCTTCTTCTTCTTCCTCTTCTTCATTTTCTTGAAGTTTGTTCTTCATTACTTACACTCTTTTAGCTCTTATAGCTCCTTAGGAGGAGTTTCTTAGGTTAACTTCCTGTCCGCCATAGTCACACCATTTTATAATGCTCTTCATTTTGCTCAAACTGACAATTCCTGAAACTAAAGTAAACTGGTTTCCAGAACTTCCAGATCCAATACAACCTTGAAATATAACTTTGTTTTATTTTATTTTACTTTTGGTTTTTCAAGACAGGGTCTCTCTGTGTTGCCCTGGCTATCCTGGACTCACTCAGTAGACCAGACTAGCCTCGAACTCAGAGATCTGCCTGCCTCTGTCTCCCAAGTGCTAGGATTAAAGGTGTATGCCACCACTGCCAGGGAATCATAGCTTTATTTTTATAGCTAGTGCCTTGTGACTTGCGGCACCTGGGCTAGGTCACAATATGTGGAAACTTTTTCCCTCCAAATCTGTAGAAGCAATAAGCTTCCCTTCATTCCTCAGAACTGAAAGGAATTGGAGGCTCTTTCCCTGCAGGACCCCTGGCATGCTGTGCAGACTGCTGTCTCTTCTAGTGAGGCTTCTCTTTAACTTGAAGGCGTGTTCTCCTGGCTTCAAGGCCCCATCATGGTTGCCTACCATGGTGATGGATGTGGTCATCCACTCCTTACACATTTACTCAAGGCTTCTCACCTCTTCACAAGGCCCTGCCTTTTTTTTTTTTTTTTTAGTCTTTTATTTTTACCTTTGCTATATATTAGCTATAAACAATAAAAATAATAGTTTTTAGCACTTTAAGAAAGACACTTGGGCATACCTGAAATCTAGCACTCAGGAGTAGAGGCAGGGAGATCCCTGTGAATTCAAAGACAGCCTGACCTACAAATCAGATTCTAGGCCAGTCAGGGCCACACAGTAAGACCCTGTCTCAAACAAACAAACAAAACCTAAACCAAACCAACCAACCAACCAAAAAAACAAGCAAAAATCACTTGTGTGTTTTATGATGCTATAGTTACAGTCCACAAATCTTTATTGTGATTATTCACTGTGATAGTATCATTCCATGTATCATACACAATCCACTATAAATTCAGTTTATTGATCTTAGGTCTCATAGGCAATCCAAATATCCAGTAGGATTTCTGGTGGTTAGAAAAAATCCAGAATCCCTCAGAAACTTGTGAAGTTTCCCAAGTTGGTTCACATCTGCCAAAAGGAGTCATTTCCTTTTCCTCTGGAAGAAGGGACACATGGGGACTAGAGAGATGGCTCAGTGGTTAGGAGCACTGTCTGCTCTTCCAAAGGTCATGAGTTCAATTCCCAGCAACCACATGGTGGCTCACAACCATCTATAAAGTGAGCTGATTCCCTCTCCTGGCAGATGATAATGAACTAAACCCCTGAACTGTAAGCCAGCCCCAATTAAATGTTTGCCTCTCTAAGAGTTGCCATGATCATGGTGTCTCAGCAATAAAACCCTAACTAAGACATAATTATATTATATATTTTCCCCCAACATATATAACAACTAAATGATGACAAAATTTATTCACTTTACTATTCAAAAGATATTTTACTGTAATGGCGTGGTTTAGGCCACTATGTAAATAAGATTCCCTTGTGACACATTAGGATGCGGTATAGAAAGATGTGTGATACACCTTGTCCTGGGATCCTGCTCAGCCGATTTTTCTTGAGGGTGGATGTTGTTTTGTTTTTATTTATTTATTTTTGGAAGCAGGTCTTACTGTGTTTTCCAGATTGATTTCTTTTTTGTTTGTTTGTTTGTTTTATTTTGTTTAAGACAGGATTTCTTTGTGTAATAGCCCTGGCTGTCCTGGACTGTCTTTGTAGACCAGGCTGGTCTTAAACTCTCAGAGATCTGCCTGCCTCTGCTTCCCAAGTGCTGGGATTAAAGTCATGCCTGGCTTCCAGACTGATTTCTAACTTTTGGGTTGAAGCAATCCTTTCTCAGCCAACCATACCTCCCAGTTGTGCCATTTTAAGCAAGAGCTCTTTAACCGCAGTTGACCTGTTTGAAAGAAACAAAAATAGTGATATTAATACCTCCCTCAAGTGGAATATTTATTGGTGACAAGGGGATGGAAAAGAGCCAACAATTATTGAGTGCATAGCAATTTATACCAGCCCCTGAGGTAAATGCTTAGTAAGCAGCAGCTCTAATAACAAACTATATGTTCAAATGAGAACTGATAATCCTTGAGCAGAGCTTAGATATTACTTTGAAAAGCCCTAGGAAGTCCTGTCAGCCAAAACCTGGCAGGAAGCAAATGGCACACTCCATGAGTGAAATAAGAGGAGACTTTAATGGAGTAACCACTTATGAGGGTATATGTCAGGTCTAAAAAAAAGTAATGAGTGATGACGAAACTCTCTAGGACGAGCAGCCAGCAGCAAGGAGACTTCAGGGACAAGAGAGTCGCCACATAATCAGTAACTGTGAAAAGAGAAATTAGGGGGTGGGGCAGGGGAAAATGAAGGAAAAGGTCACGTGACCCAGCTGTAGCCTTTGGTGTAGGCATACAATAGTGAGAGCCTAGACAATAAAATTCTTATATCTGTCGCTCCTGACTGACTTGAAATCCTGTTTCCTCTGAGTTGAAACATTGGCTCCTGGAGGGAGGGGAAAGATTCCTATTGCTCAGAAGCTAAAGAACGTTAGGAAGTTAAGAAAAGTAACCAAACTTACAAGGCTCAGGAAGCTGAGAAGATAAGAAAGTAAGGAGATTCTCCCCACTGCATGCTCAGAGACTATTTTTACTGTTTTAATAAATAGAGATAAAACTTATCTCCTTCTCTTTCACGTCCTTGAATATCAATGTTACCCAACAGAGTTATAGAATCATGAAACAAAAACATGTATGCAAAAGCCAATATGTTAAGGATGGTAGAACAGAAATAACCTAAACATTGGTTCCGTTTTGGAATATGACATAATTGTTGAATGATCTTAGGAATCGTTAGAGAAAAAAAATAGCTAAATGTGGTGTTAAAAAAGGTACTTGTCAGGGGCTGGAGAGATGGCTCAGAGGTTAAGAGCACTGACTGTTCTTCCAAAGGTCCTGAGTTCAACTCCCAGCAACCTGGTAAACTCCCAGCAACTTGGTAATGAGATCTAGTACCCTCTTCTGGCATGCAGGCAGAAAACTGTATAAATAATAAATAAATCTTAAAAAAAAAACTTTCTCCCACAAAAGAAGGAAATAGGGGGGGGAAAAAAAGGTACTTGTCCAAATCACAGACATAATATACAGCCTTCAGGTCAATATGACACTGGGGAGGAGGGTGAGAGATGGTGGGTAGTGGGTTAATCCTAGCACTCAGAAGGCAGAAGCAGGGGGATCTCTGTGAGTTCGAGGCCAGCCTGGTCTACAGACTGAGTTTTAGGACAGCCAGGTCTCTCTACACAGAGAAATCCTGTCTCAAAACATCAAAGCTGAGATAGAAATAAAATGGCCCTGGGCTCAGTGACATACACTGTTGTTCACAGTTACTTAGGGGCTGATTCAAGTGATCACACAAGCCAGCCTAGGCAGCACAGCAATATTTCATTTCAACACTAAGCAGGGAAGGACCGTTTCCAAAAAAGGTATAGCAGGCAAATACCAGCCAAAATGGAAATAGTGCAGCTATGTTAATAGGAAATTAAAGAGAATTTAAGAGGCAAAAATCACAAATAAAAATTAACCAAGGGTGTATCTTTCTCAAAGAATTTACTAAATGCATGAAAAAGCTTAAGATGAAAAAAAAATCATTGTGTAGACAAACTACTATTATCATATATATTTTCTTGAGCATTTCCCTTCACTCCCCCCACAACTGGAAATAACTTTTTAGTTGTTTATTTTCCATAGAAAAGTAATATGCAATAATGATGGAGATGTGTGCAAAATGCAGAAAGTAAAAGGAAAGATAGCATTATAACTATGGATAAACCTAACCCTTCATGTCTGTTTTTCCAGGTACTTTATTGAACATGCATAAATATGTATTCTGTTTTTGCAAAATACTATCCTAGCCAGATACTGTGGTCTATACTCAAAACACTAGCCCTAAAGGGCTGAGACAGGAAGACAGCAATCTTGTAGGTAGCTTGAGCTACGCAGAGAAACCCTATATCAAACTAAACTCTCCAAAAAACAAATAAGAGCACCAAAAAAGGGTAATAGGCCCAGAAAGTCAAATATTGTGTGTTTTCTCTCAATCTGTGGGTGGGACACATGAAAGGGGGACCACAAAGAAGATGGGGCTGTCAGGGAGAGGACAGCGAGTAACGGAGATTATTATGACCAAAGTATACGAATGCCTGAAAAGTGTCCTAGAACCATTATTTTATATACTTAATATCCAATAGTTAAACTGTTTTTTGTTGTTTTTCGGATTTTTTTTTTTTGGTGTTGTTTTTTATTTTTCAAGACAGGGTTTCTCTGTGTAGCTTTGGCTGTCCCGGACTCACTTTGTAGGCTGGCCTCAAATTTACAGAGATCCACCTGCCTGTTCCCTGAGTGCTGAGATTACAGACATGTGCCATTGTGCTAGGCTGCAAAATGTTTTTAAATGGCATCATAATGGGTATCTTTTCTCCACCCAAGCATGCATATATATATATATTTATATATATTATATTTTATATATATAATATATATAAATATATATATTATATATATATATTTGGGTTTTTGAGACAGGGTTTCCTTGTGTAATAGCCTTGGCTGTGCTGGACTTGCTCTGTAGAAGAGCGGTGACCATTAAATGATCCAGGATGCCACTGAGTTGGAGAGGGTACTGTGGGCCCTTGCTCAGAACCCTTACCTCTTTGACATTCAGGAGAACAGCGTTGTCATAGCCTACAAGGTCACTTATCGGGAACAGCTACATAAAATATAGAGCATCATCTAGACTATCATGTTTCTGTACAGGATGTGATGTATCAAAATGAGCAATAATGCAGGATAAATTGGGCAGAGAAGCGCGGAGTGCAGCTCCTCTGTGGGCACCAGGAAAGGGGACAATTGGCAGGTCTAAAGGTGTTTGCAAAGAAGCCTCAAACTCACCCAATTGTGTGAATGCATCTACCTCAGTGGAGACAGCCAGAAAGAGTTAACTGAATGGAAGCTAGTCTGTGTGACAAAAGCCTTCCAGGAGGGGTAACCAGAGACTTACTCCATTAGCAGAGCAGTAGTCCTTGCAGTGACTGCACTGCAGAATCCGATGATTGTGACAAACCAGAGGCTGCTCTGCATTTCTTAATCTCTTCTTTAAAAGTAAGTAGTAAGCCAGGTGGTGGTGATACACACCTAATCCCAGCACAAAGGAGGCAGAGGCAGGAGGATCTCTGTGAGTTTGAGGCCAGCTGGTCTACAAAGTGAGTTCCAGGACAGCCAAGGCTACACTGAGAAACCCTGTCTCAACACCCCTCCCTGCAAAATTAGTTGAAGTTGTAGTAGTAGCAGCAGCAGCAAATCGATATGGTGTACCATATGCATAGGGAATCCTGAGTAGGGGAGGTGGTGGGAGGGACAAAGAAAGAAAAGACAGGGACTGGAGAGATGGCTCAGTGGTTAAGAGCACTGTTTGCTCTTCCAAAGGTCATGAGTTAAATTCCCAGCAACCACATATCGGCTCACGACCATGTGATCTGATGTCCTCTTCTGGCATGCAGGTGTACATACAAATAGAACACTCATACACGTAAAATAAATACATAAATCTTAAAAACATCTTCGAAACCAGGTACAGTGGTGAATGCCTCTAGTTGCACTTGGACTTTAGGCTAGGGTTAGGGGATTGCTTGAGCCCACAAGTTTTAGACCAACCTGGGCAGCACAGTAATACTCCATCTTAAAAAAAAAAAAGTCTTACCTTGCTGCATGGCTGTGGGGCAAGACTCTAGCTTTGATTACAGCTAGATTATGTGTTATGTGAAGGCAGTAGTAATTTTTTGTCTCCTGTCTTCCTTTATTCTGGTCAAAATGTGAATCACCTCCTCTGGTGAAGAGAACGTGTTGCTTTTACAGAAAACTCAGGTTCAGTTCCCAGCACTCACATCGTGGCTCCCAACGGCCTTTAACTCCAGTTCCAGAGGGTCCAAACCTCTCTTCTGACCTTCTTGGGTACCAGACATGCACGTGGTACATATATATGCAATCAAAACATTCACACATATAAAACAAATCAATGAAGCCGGGTGGTGGTGGCGCACACCTTTGATCTCAGCACTGGAGAGGCAGAGACAGGCTAATATCTGGGAATCTGAGATCAGCCTACTCTGCAATGTGAGTTCCAGGATAGGCAAGGCTACACAGAGAAACTGTCTTGAAAAATTCAGAAATAAAATAAAATCCATCAATCTAAAAAACATTTTTAAAAGTATGAGCCATCTGGTACTTGGAACTGTCAAAGGAAAAGGAACTTGGGCCGCTGGCACCATGGAGTGCTACCCAAGAATTTTATATAAAAAGAAGTGTATTTTCTCCTATAAATCTGCCATCATGCATCTTGGTTCTCTATCTTAACGTGTATATACAGATTGTGTTTAAGATGCTTCAAACAGAGCCAGGTGTGGTAGCCCACACTTTTGATCCCAGCACTTGGGGGGCAGAGGCAGGCAGATCTCTATGAGTTCACGGCCAGCCTGGCCTACAGAGTAGCCAGAGCTATATAATAATAACCTGTCTCAAAAAAAGTAAGATAATTCATTTTTTTGGTGAAAAGTGTTAAATGTGTACAAAAGTAGATAGATTAGTACAAAAATTGATGTATATCACCAAGCATTTTCATCTAATTTCATTTATGTTCTTAACTACTTTCCCTCCCTCCATTGTATTATGAAGCAAACCCCAAATATCATATTTTTTCTTTTTTAAAATTTAATTTATTTTTGAATATTCTGTGTATGGGTGGTTTACCTGCATATATGTCTACATGCCACATGCTTTCCTGGTGCTCTTAAAGGTCAGAAGAAGGCATTGAGTGCCCTAGAGTTACAGACAGTTGTGAGCCACCATGTGGGTGTTGGGAATTGAACCCATGTCCTCTGGGAGGACAGCAAGTGTTATTTATTAACTGTTGAGCCAACTCTCTAGTCTATATTATTTCTTCTGTAAAAATTTCTTCTATGGAAATAGCATGAATGTCTAAAAGACAAAGACTCTTTAAATAATTGTTCAAAGGAAAAAAAAAACAGAACTAGTTCTCTAGCAGTTAGCCACGTCTCTAACAGTCTGGCGTGAAGATGCAGCTCTGAGAGAGATCCTCAAATATGGCTTTTAAGCCTTTGACAGTAGATGAGATAACCCAGGGAAAGGGTTTTCCTTAGTTGAAAACAGAAATACCACAAAGCAAAGGGTTAGCTAATGCAGGGAGTTGTGGAAAATAGAATCAATGCATGGGGTGTTGGAAAATATAATGGATGTTGTTCCCATTTCTCAGACTCATTTCCGATTTCTCATGCTGACTGTCATTGGGACAACCACTCTCGGCTCCAGATTCATTTGCTAGGTATCAGATATACGGTAGTGGCTGGCCATGCATCTTGGTTGCAGCTGAGGCCTGGGGGGGATGTCCTCTAAAGTTTCTGGAAAAGCTTGCCAGTTCCTGAGAAACTGCTTGCATCTGCCTGGGCAATATACTATAATGGAATATGTTGGAATTAAAGATGAGGCCAACTAAAGATGAGTAGTGAGATGGCAAGGAACTGTGTTCTCTTTGCCATGATAAGGTTGGTGCTGCAGTTCTACACCTTTTAAAGCTAGCCTGCACCCTGGACCTTTGAGTGACATGAATTCGCCTTGGTTAAATAATTTTCTATGAAAGAAATACAATGTCATGATACCCCCTCCTCTCATTATGTATATTTTCTTGGTCCTCATTAGCAAAAAATCACATACTTCTGGACAGCTATCCTTCAGGCTTTCCATAAAAAATGTATTTCTACAGGTTCTGGCCTGTTGTGAGAGCAAAGGTGGTGTCTGAAGATATTGGGAAATAGCAGGTGTGGAATCTGTTTCTGTAAGGTTGAGCATTCTGGGTAAAGACCTAAGAGCATGTTGTGTGTAAGACTTGCATTTCTTCTGAGATAGATCTAATTGTCTCCTTCGTAGGAGCACACCGTGAGACATTGTCTCAGTATTTACTTGATGTGCCCAACGAAGTAGACGTGAGGACTCCAAATAGTATCTTGGGGAGGGGGACATGGGAGTTTCCACCTCCATGCCTTCGTTCTTCATTTCTTTCCCTTTTTTTTCTTTCTTTTTTCCTTTCCTTCAACCCTTTACAGCCTGATCCCAGCAAATAGTATCTTTTAAAACTATGTCCTTCAAGGGGGCTGGAGAGATGGCTCAATGGTTAAGAGCACTATTTGCTGTTCCAGAGGTCCTGAGTTCAATTCCCAGCAACCACATGGTGGCTCACAACCACCTATAATGGGAGCTGATGTTCTCTTCTGAGATGCAGGCATACATGCAAATAAAGTGTTCGTACATATAAATAAATAAATCTTTAAAAAAAAACTATATCCTTCAAAATAGTCACATAGAGTTTAGAAAATCAGCTGTTAAGAACACCGGCTGCTTTTCAAATTGGCTGCTTTTCCAGAGGACCTGGATTTGATTCCCAGGAACAGCATGGACGCTCACACCCATATGACTCCAGTCCAAGGAGGTCCTATGCCCCCTACTGGTCTCTGAAAGCACCAGGCATGCATGTGATGTAGTTATGCATGCTGGCAAAACATATGCAGAAATTAAAACACACAAACAAACAAAACTACCCAGCATTATACTGGTCTCAGTTGTTTTTAGAGGTGGATGTTTCTCTAATGAGATGTTGGGGGGAGAGAGGTAGGTGGTGCTGATGGAGAGCTTGAGCAGGTGGTATGAGAAATCTGCCTTCAGGGTTGTGTTGACGTTGTGGGCCAGCATTGCTTGGACATGGTTTTATTTTATATTAGCAAATGAAGCGTCTTTTTTGTTATCTAGATTTCAAGGCACAGGGCCAGGGATGGAAAGAAGTAATCATATTTGCCAGGAATGTTACTAGTGAGGCATGATCACTCTGAAAAAGATTAAAAAAAAAAAAAAAAAAAAAGCACCCCAGGAGGTAGGGGGCATTTTTGGCAACAAGGATACAGAGCCCCCTGCTGGCGAAGACCAGCAAAGGTCAGCACAAAATGCCACCAAAAATGCTGTAGTCAGAAGAGGGGGGAGTGGAAGTTTCAGAGAAGTTTGCATTTATCATCATAATTAGCAGGAGGACAAGCTGAGTGTTTCCAGGCTTGGAGGTCTGGCACACCAGTGTGAAAGCTGGTATAAATGAGGGCTGCAGGTGACTTAAATAGGAAGCAAAGTATGAGTGTAAAAGAAAAACTAGCGGCCAAGTCACAAGCCAGAGAGGTTTGAGTCAGCCTGGTAGAGTGGTGGCTTTCAACCTTCCTAATGCTGTGACCCTTTAACGCAGCTCCTCATGTTGTGGTGATCCCCAAACATTTTTCATTGCTACTTCATAACTGTAATTTTGCTAGTTATGAATCATAATGTAAATATTCTGATAATCTTAGGTGATCCCTGTGAAAGGGTCATTTATCCCAAAAGGACCTAGAACTGCTGCTGGTAGAGAGTAAAGAAATTGTCAGTGTAGAAACAGCCAAGCAGCTCCAAGGGACCAGCTCTACCAACAATTTCTCCAGAACTGTTCAACTGTTTCAAAAATTTGAACTGAACAAGCTCAAACTTGCTGAAGTTCCTGGCGAGGAACCTAAAGAGTATGTATATTCACCTCGTAGCTTCCACCCCGCCCCCCGGGTTATTTATGAAAAGATCAAGAGCTGCAGCTTCATGACAACCTCAGAGATGCCACCTTTTGAGATCGCCAGCTTCTGCCAGTGGACCTCAAGCTTTTGGACAACCCTCAGGGATTCTGTTTAGCTAAGGGCAAGGACAATGGATTCAAGTGTTATTTCAGCTGCAACTGTAATAAACTGCCTAGACTTAATAGATGCTTAATCCATGTTTGGAAGCAAATGAATGAATCATTAAATCAGGCTTATAGGAGGCCTATAATTTGGTGAGGTCTCAGAAGAGTAGTTCACTTATATATTTATCTGCTTCTTGCCTTATAATTATAATGTCTTCCTCCATGGGGATTTGAGAAAGCTTGTGATAAAACATGCACCCAAATAGAAAATATAAATAATAAATAAAGCCAGCATCAAGAGACACATACATTAGGCAAACACAAGTTAGTGGAACGGAATGAGATACACCAGAAAGAAGAGAGCACCTAATTATCTAAGCCCAGCTACAACTTTGTACTGGATTTTCTACTGAAAGAAATGAAAGCCAAGCATGGTTAGCTCGACCACATAGGCAAATGATTCAAGTTTCTTAAGATTTATAGGAAGTTAATTTTAAGATAGAGTTCTGATCTGCTGCTTTATTTTTGGAACATTATGGCGCTATGATAAACAGCCCTGGCTACTAGTCTACAGTAAATCCTAGAGAGCTTTCCCACAGCTATGTGCTGTAGTATGAACCTCCTGCAGAGCGGCTCTCAGCCTTCCTAATGCTGCCACCCTTTAATGTAGTTCCTCATGCTGTGATGACCCCCACCATAAAGTTCTTTTCACTGCTACTTTATAACTGTAATTCTTCTAGTTTGAATTATTAATGTAAATGTATGATATACAGGATATCTAATATACCAGCTCCCATGAAAAGGTCACTGAGGTCACAACCCATAGGTTGAGAACCACCACTCTAGTGTGACCTGCACAGCTCACTGAAAGCAACTTATTTAGACACCAAGGAAATACTGCTCAGTTGGAAACTTTAGAAATGTGAACAAAATCAAAGAATGCACCGAGGAAATGAAGAGAAGCGCAATAGCCCCTTCTGCAGTTCTCTATCGGCACTGCCTCCTCTACCCGGGCATTTAATATGGGTGGGAAAGATCATTGGCTTTATATTCTCTACTAAGGCCTGAAGCGTGGTTATTATGTATTGTTGCTAGGTGGTAATGTGTGGTTTAGTTATCAAGCAAAAATTCTTTTAGAAGTCATTATGGGAAAGTGAGTTGGGCATCTCACCAAAATCATCTTTAGGATGAATAACCAGCAAAACTTTCCTGTTTTAAAACATCAGTGTTGGGCAGGAGAGATGGCTCAGAGGTTAAGAGCACTATCTGCTCTTCCAGAGGTCCTGAGTTCAATTCCCAGCACCTTTGCGATGAATCACAACCTTCTATACCTGGATCTGGTGCCCTCTTCTGGCCTGGCAGGCATACATGCAGATAAACCATTCATATACATAAAATAAATAAATAAAATCTTAAAAAAAAAAAACAGTGTTAGAATTATGAGTGTTCATGGCTGTTGTGGTTGGCAGGGCTCAACCAAGTAGTTCATGGTCATGATTGTTCATGAAGCTGCAGCTAGTCAGTAGTTGGAATCACCCAACCTGGATACAGTCACTCACATGTCTTCTGTCAGAATAGACTGATTTAGTCAGCTGGAGACTGGACTAGGCGGGTTTATCAGGCCATTAAATATCTATAGCAAGATGGACTTTCCAGTGGCTCAGGACTCTGATCTCTAAAAGCGCACAGAGAAGAGGGTGGGGATAGAGGGAGGAAGAGAGAGGGGAGAGAAAGAAGAGGAGGGAGGAAGAACATCAAAGAGAAGTCATGTCACTTTTTAATGACAAATCTGGAAAGCCATACACTGTCACTTCTACTTTCTTTTCACTGAGACATGTACAAAGTTTTGCCCAGGTTCAAGGAGAAGATATGTATGAGAACTGGTAATGGTGGAGAAGTGACAAGGCGTGGGAGAGTCTAGGGGATGGAGATATTGTTGCAATCATTTTTGTAACATACAGTCTGCATGTCCTTCTTCTTCCTCTTCTTCTTCCTCCTCCTCCTTTTCTTCTTGTCTTCTTCTTTTCTCTGAGACAGGCTTTCTCTCCAGGTTGGCCTTGTACTCAGAGAGATCCACCTGCCTCTGCCTCTGCCTCCCAAGGGCTGGGATTAAGGAGTGTGCCATCACTGCCTGGCTACATGTGTAGGTTGTTTTTGTTTTTGTTTTTCTGCTTTGTGGGTTCTTCTTCCCATCGTTATCCCCTACTCCCTATCCCTAGATAGGGGAGAAAGGAGGATAGGGCAAGAGAAAGATCCTTGAGTCTAATTTCTTCTTGCTTCTTCTTTGAGCACAACTACTAACAAACTGCTCTCAACCCCCACACCCAACCTGAATGACCACCAACCACCAACCCTGCCTAGCGGGGCTCTAAGATTTATGTAGCCCCTGAAAAGTTCCCAGAATTCCAAGAGTCACACAGCCACAGAAACTGCCTGCAGTTGGCAAAACCACACTTCAGCTAGAACACAAGGCAAATCATAGTCAGCTGCTGCAGACAGTCGAAGCAGCCCCATATCCCCACACCTGGGATTAAGACGAAAACATTCTTATACTGTGTTTTTTTTTTTTAATGAAACCATAATTCCAAAATTCTCACTGCGTTCACGTCCTTCTCATTTTAAAGGTATCCTGAGGAAGTATTTATCAGGAGGATGGTAGTTACTATGGGTTTCAGGGAGGGGAAAGGGGAGGAGGCAATAATATCTAAAGAGCCTAGACTTCAGTGCTGATGGGAAAGGTCTGAAGGTATATTGCACAGCATTGCAATTATACTTAACACTTGTGAGTTGTTCACTTCACGAATGCGCACACACACACACACACACACACACACACAAAGCCACTGGTAAGCAGCCCATCTGTGTTGAGGAGACAGCTTGCTGAGATAATATAGTTTTTAATGGCATTATAAGTGCCCTCTTCCAGTCTCTAGCTGACAGAGTCTGCCTAGCTTGACAGCAGCCATGTGAGTAAGTGGCTGCGTCCAGTAGTGATTCCAGCCAAACCACCATGTGTTAGCGGATAGAAGGGTGCATAGTCCTTTTCAGGGTCCTTCATCGAGGTGCCTGATTTATCAGGAGACAGGTCTCTAAGAATACAGACACCAGCTTTCTCAGCGAAGAGTTCAGAGCAGCCCCCCTCCCCCAGTGGCAGCGCTGGAGACAATGTCCTAAACAGAAGGACTTTGGCTGGGTGTATGGGATGATTGTGATTGGGTAAACAGAGGCATACAGGTAGACTTCTGTTTACCAGGCGCCTCCCTTAAACCACCCCAAGAGTCAAAGGGCAAGGGCATCTAGTTCCCAGCCTACATCAGCTCAAAGACCCCACCTGTTGATAAAATCTGCCTGCTTTCCCATCAACTTTGCTCTTCTCTCTGCCACCACCCTCCCACCAGAGACGGCCTTGGCAGTTTGATCCCCAGTAAGCCCTGTTTCCTACCTGTGGAGCCGTCTAATTCAGTGGCTGCATTGTGCCCCCTACTTACACCCGCGTTATGGAGGGATTTGTGAATAACCTGGTGTCAGTGCCTGCTGCCTCATTTAAATCGCGGCTCCTCAATAAACGAAATGCTTTCAGAGGCGCTCAACCCGCCCCCAGCCACAAATTTCGATGCAGTCCGATAGCAGAAGGGAAGGGCTCCTGCTTGTCTATCCCAGTCTGAGCTTGTTTGTGCTCATACAATTAATCGCACCCTTGCTCTTCATTATTGGTTACTGCAATAAAACCTCCAACCCTGCCTCATGCCCGTGAAATTGAACTTCAGACAGCAGCTTTAAATCTGCGGAGTTCCGTCCTAGTCTTCATTGTTCCGTTTATATGCCACCGAAGGATCCAATAATGGTCAGGGCAGGCGCCCCAGACCCCACTCCAGCAGCCTTCCAGACACGTGTCCTGAGAGTGCTCTCAGGCCCAGCCCCCCAGAGCTAGCAGGGTGTAGTGGGTGATGGTGGGGACCTCTGTAAGCCCCTTTTCAGTTTTCAGCTCTGTGAAAAGCGTGGCAAATACTGCCCATCATTCTCCAAACAGTTCATGACCATACAACTGTCAACATTTAGAAATATATA
>JAQQSO010001907.1:0-14846 GCA_028658305.1 Pachyuromys duprasi
CTTTGCCCTTCATCCCTGGTGCAAACGCCATCCTGCTTAGGCCAATTCTAAACACACAGCAGAAGACCATCTTTTACAAACCTCCCTCCCACCTAAGTGAAGACTGCTTTCTGAGAATGTAGACTGAATGAGTTAACTATGATGATCTATCCTGCATGGTGGGTATCTAAGGTAAAAAGATCAGAAGGGAGAAGACACACACACGTATGCATACACAGAGACATATACACATACACAACACAGAGAGAGACATACACACACACACACACATACTGCTTCTCAGATCCTACCAGCCTATTACTTTTCAATAGACTAACACACACACAAAGGGTTTGCTGGAAGTAGGAAAACAAGTTTATAATTACATAATTATGCAGCCACACCACAATTTTTCTTTTATGTTACCTTTATCTTTAAAAGGCAACAGACAGGGCTGTACTAAAAAGCAATAAAGCATGGGTAATTTAATACCAAATTACATCCATATTGAAAAGTTTACATGCAGTTGAGAGCAGACGGAGGTCAGGTTTTCAACAGGACTGTCTTTAATTGCGGCCATCAGTTTTAGCAGCCCCGATCTCCGGATCAAAGACAGATATAATGGGCTTCCTCAATGCTGAATAGTGAAAGCAGACAGCAGGGATGGTGTTATCTGGCACCCAAAGGTCATAAAAAAAAATTACAAGAAAGGGAGTGTCTCATTGTAAAATTATATATCTAAGATAAAATACATTTTTTAAAAAATCATTCTCCCTCACCTAGCTTCCAGTGAGCTATTATAGTGGAGATCTTTTAGGGGGGGGGTCATTTTGTCACAGGTGCAAACCTCCCCCAGCTTTGCCTCTAATAAATGCACAGGCTCTGCATAAATCTCTGCAAACTGTTTCAGTTGCTGGTTATCATGATTTGTTCCATCCTGTACGGCAATCCCCCTTTTCCTGTGTTTTAAGATTGTGTGAGCCTAGAGAGGTCATCGCTGCTACCACCTTCCTCCTCTTCCTTTTCTTCTTCTTCCCTTCCCCTTTAAGCCAAAGGAGAAGTACATTCTTAGTAAATCAGATACAAAACGAGTTTCCTGGATCTGCGGATCCAGTCTGCAGATGAAGCAATTTCATCTCTGCTGGCTCTGAGATGTGGGGTGTTGTGGGGGAGGGTGGACAGTGGCGTGGGAGGGGAGATTTTAAGTAGCCATGGGGGATCAGAGCAGAGATGCTAGCTGGCAAAGCATCCCCTTGCTCGCCTGCACAGACTGCTCAAATCCGCACCAAGAGACTACTTGTGAGAACCCATCTTTTTTCACTTAACAAGATACAAAATATAAAACACATTTGCCTCTTATTAAACCTCCCTATAAGTGGTTCCAGGTCCACCATTTTTAAAGGGAGGAGAGGGGAACCAAGCCCCTCCTGGGAATTTCAGTGGAGTGGCTGGAGATGAGGTGCAGGCTGTGAGCCTTTATTACTTTAATTTTATTTTTTTTTCTAAAAGCGCAGAAGGGATAACATTTTCAGTCATTAGCATTCGCTTTAAGTAGTTATTTCTTCCAAATGCAGGAATCTCTGCTCCCAGCCCCCCCCCATTAGTACCACTCCTAGATCCTGCCCAGAGCTGCCCTGTGGAATGTCCCTCCAACCACCCCAATCTGGAAGGTGCTTTTTAAAAAGGATCTCGGCTTCTCAAATGGAGGCAGCTCTGGAAGAAAGCACAATCGCCGTTTTCTTTCAAGTACTTGGAGAATGAAGCTCTTGTTTTTGTGGCACCTGAGAAGAAAAGCTGCCCACGGCATCTCGGAATTACACAGGGGGCAGAGGGGACAGAGGAAGGCTGAGGGGTGGTGATGGATGGGGGCGGGGCGGTACTTCCTGTTATGACAGAACACAATCATCTGTGGAAACAGAGTCCTTTGAGATTCCTATTCAGCTCCACACATGGTGCGTGAGTGGCAGGGAGAACACTTTTAAATGATTAAGTGCAAAGCCTAATCTTTTTTTTTTTTCTAGAAGTGGAATGGAATCAGCCACCTTATTAAGACAATTTATAGTTTCCATCAAGGGAAAAGCAGAAAGGGAAGAAATTTGCAAACCTGAGAAAAGAAACACAGTTCTGAGCTCCGTGGGTTTAAAACAGCAAGAGGCCATTCAGGGCTGGAAATGGAGGCCAGAAACGTGAAGTTTCCAGGTTGGTGGTGGGCAGCTCAGGGTACGGTTCTCAGACCCAAGAGAGAACGTAAGTCATGGAACAGCTCTACGTTATCTACCTTGCTCCGTCCAGAAAGAAATCTCACTCAAGTCAAAGGAGCTTTTCTAACCTTCCAAGGACCAAGAGAGGCCCACAATACAAGATGCTGGAGTCCTCACTGGCAACCCTTTCTGTGCTCCATAAGAGACACACAAACCAAGTGGGAATTCTATGCCGGACAGGGTAGGGAAGCTGCACGCTTGCTTTTTACTTTCAACTGAAGATGGCCTTAAACTTCTAATCGCCCTGCCTCTCACTTTCATAGGGCTAAGATTACCGGCTCACCACCATGCCCAACTTGAAGGATCCAGAATGGATCTCCAGCTTCCTGAGCCATAGACAAGCAAGCTGCCCATAGCACTACACCCACAGCCCCTCTCCCCATGCCCCACCCCAGCTGTGGTCTCTGTGCTACCAGTAATCAGATGCAAGGATCAAAGACCAGGTAGAGTTATTTTCCTTCTTTGTGAGACCCAGCCCATGCAGCCTGGACCTGGTATCCTAGCCAGTCCACTGTGCCCCCTGTCCTTCTGTCACTCTGCTTCAATGCTGCTCAACAGAGGGGGGTGATAGATGGCTCTCCCCTGGCCTGCTCATTCTCATCAGTATTACAACTTATTGGTTGGGCACCAACAGGGCACCCAGCGCTATCCAATATACTTCTGCCGACACAAGAGCCAGTGTGGGGCAGACCTTCCATCTACCTCAAAGAGAATTAAGGGGTATTCCTGGTGGAAGCCGAGTTGGAGCTAATGAAAAGTGCCACATGAGGGTTCAAACACAAGACCTCATGCTTGGGCCATGGGTTAAACATAAAGAATTGTAATTACTGAGAGAGCCCGAGAGGAAAGAAGGAAAGGGTTTCTAACGAAAGAAAAGAAAGTAACTTTCTCGGAAGGAAATGGAATTCAAGAACAAAGAGCTAAGAAAGCCAGTCTGGGACAAAGCTGCAGGTGACAGAGAAGGATGGGGTCACCAGCCTGACCTGGCCCACAAGACTCACACCCCCCTCACCCCCTCCCCGTTCCTAACTGGACCCAACTGGGAGGAGAGTCAATACCTGTCCAGAGGGATGTGGGTCGGCCTCTGCCCACAAAACAAAGGTTTAAGAAGAAAATTATTCTATGAATGTCTTTAAGGACTTGGAGAATTTTCAAAAGTAATCAAATCTCCAGGACTTGGAACAACACCGTGGAATACAGGTGTGTCGTTTCAATGCCGTGACTCCGTGGCCCACTCTACATCTCCACTCAGAACACAGAGAGATGGTGATGAACCATCAACCATCAACCATCGTTGATGACATCAGCTAATGAATGCCTTCTGTACTTTACATGCAATACAGCAAGGCAGAAAATTAAGAGTACAGACAGTGCAACAGCTCATCACCAAGGCATTAGCCCTACAAAGCCTGAGATTCTCACCACTTAAGTTTGATTCCCCAAACCTATGGAAATGTAGGAGAGGACTGACTCCCCAGGAGGTGTCCACTGACCTCCACACATACGCATGGCATGCCACCCCACCCCACCCAGATATACACATAATATTAATAATTATATTTCAGTTAAAGAATTAAGGGCACTTGCGTTTGACAGGGTAAATCAGAAACTCAATCCAGTGATTGCCCCTGCCAGGCTCATTGTGGTATTCACTGCCAACTTCGATGCTGAGACAGCCTGATAACTAGAATAATTGTAAATTATGCTCGGTTTGGATGCCAGCTGTTCTCCTTTAATTCTGCAATGACGCTTTTAGGCCAGGGTGCATCTTACACAGAGATAGCAAAAGCTACCTACCGTGTGACATTCCACTTGGCAGCTGAAAAGACACAAATGGGGGTCCACCAATCTGGGCTCTCCAGAGCCAAAAAATCCCCGTCTAAGCGTATTGTAAAAGCTGGACCTTATTCAAATTCCTCTCACTCTCTTGTACCACCAGCCCATCTACCACCAACTCCTTTCAAGACTCTCTGAAACAAGTTTTCTGAGGGGCTGAGAGGAGAAACTGCAGAAATTAGGTAATACAAAGTAAATGTCAAAGCCAGGCATGGTGACACATACCTTTAATCCCAGCATTCGGGAGGCAGAGGCAGGTGGATCTCTATGAGTTCAAGGCCAGGCTGGTCTACAAAGTGAGTTTCAGGACAGCCAGGGCTCTGTTATACAGAAAGAAAAAAAAATCCTGCCTCAAAAAAACAAGCAAACAAAATAACAAATTAGAGATAAGCAAAAGCAAAGGCTGGATCTTTGGATAGACTGTGGGTGAGCCACAGAACCAGCATCACTGACCTTTGAGGTCACCTAAGGGATTGGATGAGGCTAGATGGCTTCACTTGTGTGCCTGGAAGTTTCCAGTTTGGGGCTCTAGGCAAACTGCTGGTCCCCAGTCTTTCAGTCTCCAGCCCTAGCAGATAATCATCCTGAGATGCAAAGAGCATGAAGTAATGTGAGGGGCTTAAAAGCACATGGAGTCCTCTGGTCTTTGCCTTGGACACTTTGCTGTCTTAGGCCATCTAAGTCATATGACCATGTCCTGAGAAGGTATGGCTAATGGCATCAAGGAGGCAGAAATACTTCTTGGCCCAGGTCCTCGTCCCACCCATAGCTACTCAGATTTCCAGTACTGCTTGAGTCTAGCCACATTTTAAAGTCATAGACAGGGAGACTGTGAAAAAAATATATAGGATTTGTTTAACTTGCTGCAGACTGTTAACGAGAAAGGTGCTGTCCATGCTCAGAAATGACGCCTTCAAAAGATCATGGAGGGAAGAAGACACAGGCCCTGAGACCTGCTTCTAAGCCAAGCTCCACCTCTGGCTGTCTTTAAAGACCAGAGAGCCATTTGTCTCAGATGGTTGAGGCATTGGTCTGCCTTCGAGCCACAGGCTCGAAGTCCATGCCTTTTGACCTTCAGTCTCAGCAAAATGATCTCCAGCCTTTTCAAGTAAACTGAGTTCTGGCTGCCACTCAGCCATGCCAAACACACTAACAAAGGGTGCTTCGCTTTGCCCTGCATATTAACTAGACCTTCCAACCCCAAACCCAACTGGATGTTGGCATGTTACTACAAACAATGTGTAGCTGACATTGAAATACTGGCATCCACGAAAAAGAGGCAGCTGATAAGTATATAATTTCCTCTTACAACTATGCACATTGGGCCTGCAAGATGGCTCAGTTGATGAAGGTAGTTGCTGCCAAGCCTGGGCCCATGTGGAGGAAGCAGAGAACCAACTCCTGCAAGTTGTTCTACAGTATGGCTTACGCCTTTCCACCAGACCACCCCCAAACATCCAGATACATACATACATACATACATACATACATACATACATACATACAATTAACATTTCCTCAAAATAGTGCCTCTGGTAAAAAGGAGCAATCAAAATTCTCAGTGTTATCAATATTGAATAGTCATTAATAACAAAGCCCTAAGAAGTCACTGAGGAAGGTACACTTGGTGAATTTTACTAGCTCTTTCATTGAGACTCAGTAACTCATCCGTCTTTGCTAATTATATTGCTTTTCCATCAACCCCCTCATGGGTATTTTTGTTTGTTTGTTGTATTTTGTTTTTCTCTTTGCAATTGCTGTCAAATAGGCTATAAATGGCCTTGAAAATAGAATGCCCATGTCACCATGTGGCTAGCCAATGACAGCTCATGCCTGTGTCTCTGAGCGGTGCCACCAAAATGAAATTCAGGATCAATTTTCTCTAAATAGAGGACCAGATAGAGCATTCAGTCAACACCAATGATTGTCCTTAACCAAAAAAGAGAGATGACATGATGTTAGAATTTTTCCCCCAAAAAAATTATTTTAATGGTCAAAAAAAAAAAATCTCCTGTGCTGTAAGAACCTAATTTGGAACATACATCGCCTTGGCAGATTTTACATCAGAAAGCTTTGAATTTAAATATGAAAAGCCAGGATTTGCTTTCTAGACAGAATGTGAGTCTGAAATGTCATGCAAATTCCTTTTTGGAAGGAGAAATGCAAACATTTTGAGAAGAGCGCTGGATATGCACAGGGCTTTGGGGAAACCATGTGTAAAATACTATTTTGCCCGAGGCAATCTATCTCCCACATTTGTTGAAGAAGAAAATAATAGCCAATATTCGCTCATGACTGTTGACAGAATGAATGGTTTCTATCTGCACAGTTCCTGTCGGCTTTTCTGGGAGCTCTGAAAAATCACAGGATCCACAAACCGTGCACCTGACCAAGCCTGCCTTTAATATGGACCCTTAAGCATCCCTCGAAGAAGCTGAGTCTTACGGATGTGCACACTTATTCACTAACTACCGAATTTCCAGCGATGCCACCCCACATTGCTTTCCTGGGCCTCAGAGGAAGGGATCCCATTTTTCCTTCTTGTATAATACATGCCTCATACTCCAAATAAACAGAACAGCTAACAGATTCACTGGCTCATTGGCATTTCCTCTTCCTTTCCTTAATCACACTCACGTTTTCTCATTCTTCAGCAGGTGTGCATGTGTGTCACAGACTTCCTGAGCATTTGAAGCAAGCTCACTTAGAAGCCATGTTCCACAGAATGTGCACAAAATGGAACCAAGCATTCCCACAACTATGCTGCAAAGAATGACAGCCAATAGCCAAGACAGCAACTACGCCCCCATAGTGTGGCTAGGGAGACAGGATTCTTGAATTTTCTTTGGTCTTGTTTCAATTTATTTCTGTCTGGTGCTGTACCAGGCATAGGCCTGTAATCCTAGCTACCCTGGAAGCAAACACAGGAAAACCAAATTCAAGGCCAGTCTGGGCTACAGAGGGAGTTCAGTACCTCTACACCTCTACTCTAGGTAGCTTGATAAAACAGTGTCTCAAAATAAAATGTAAATGCCAGAGCAACAACTCAGCAAGGCTGGTGGTGACCCATGTCCCATGTTCAATCCCTGGTTCCCACAGAGGAAAGAGAGAATCAACTCCCAAAATTTTGTCCTCTGGCCTCCACATAACACATATACTCCCACTTGCAAACACACACACAACAGGCAGACAGACACAGATTTTTTTAATTAAATACAAAGTAAAAGGATGAGAGCTAGGCATCTAGTTTAATGGTAGTGTATGACCTAACACGTAGATATATTTTTTTAAAGCTTATTTACTGCTTGGCAGCATTGAAAGTGGGCTGAGGGGATATGGCTCAATGGGCCAGGGACTTGCCTCCCAGTGAGGGCCTAAGTTCAAATGCCCAGATTCTACAGCCTGATGCAGTAGTGTCTGTGTGTAGAATCCTAGAACTCTTGCAGGAAAAAGGGAGGCAGAGAGAGGAGAGCCCCAGAAGCCCACTGGCCAGCCCATCTAGCACACTCAGTGAACAAGGGGCTGTAGCAGGAGAGAGCCACCTCCTATGAATCGTACTTGACCTCCACACACATGCTGCTGCTATTGCACATACTCACCCAAATGTGCAAACAAGAACACAGAATAAGTAAGTGTAACTTAAGATTGTTCATTTTAAACAGAGATTCACCACATGACTTAGTCCCACTCCTAGGTAGACTCAGACAGATAATTGTACATGAATGGCCATGGAAACTTGACTCATAACAGCCAAAACTGGGAACAACCCCAATGCCCATCAAGAAAGAGGCAACCATTATACACAGTGTATAAGAGTTTAACATAACCACCACAACACAGTTCTGATACCACAGCTTGGATGGCCCTTATAAACATGCTAAGTGAGACTAGCATACAAAAACCAATATTGTTTCATTCCACTGAAGTGACAAACTTGAATAGGCAAATATGTAGATATATAAATTACACCGACAGTTATGATTATAGGGTGGAGCCTAGGGCTAACTGCACAGTTATTGCTTTAAGGAGCAAGAAGTTTCTGTTTGGGGGGGTTCAGAAGTTGGATCATAGAATTAGATAATGCTGATGGTTGCAAAATACTGTGAGTGGTTTACTCACCACAGAATTGTGTGCAAATCTGGTTGGAATTATAAATTTTTACAGTATCTCTATTTTACCACCAGAGAGAGAAATCAACACTCAGAAAGTGGGGAGGAGGAGAATTTGGCAAGAGCAGAGACAAGACTTGACAAGCCTGGAGCAGAGGGGGAAAAAATGGACAAAGAATTCAAGAAAGACAAAGACACAAGCATGGAAGGCCAATGACATGACTATACCTAAGGGAAAGAATGATCCACGATCCAGGCATGGTAGCACACAGCTGTAATCCCAACACTTTGGAGACTCAAGTACAAAGATGGCATTTGATGCCAGCCTGGACTAACTAGGGATAATGAGACCCTATCTTAAAAGGCGGGGGGGTGGGGGAGGGAGGACCCAAATATAAGAAGTGAGTATCTACATCTAATTCTAACCATCCCCCATTTTATAATATAATCGCCCACATTTGACTCCCCAAAGGCCTCCACTCAAGGTCTGTATACATGGAAGCCATGTTTCTTTCTGGTGATAGGGAATGAGGAGGAGGGGAACTGTCCAGCAATAGCCAAAGTTGAATAGAAGAGAGAAAGAGATGGTGGAGTAGGGAAGGAGAAAGAGAGAGAGAGAGAGAGGGAGAGAGAGAGAGGGAGGGAGAGAGAGGGAAGGAGAAAGGGGCAGGAAAGAAAATACAGAGGTGCCAGCAAAACTCTGAGAATTCTCTCTGGAATAAGATCTCTAAAATCTTCATAAACTTGAGGTTAAATGAGACTTGAAATAGATTATAAAGTTCAAATACAATACAAGGGTCTGAGATGACTCTGCAACAGAAAGACAGAGCAAGGTGGGCACCTGGAAATCCAAACAGTAAAAGTGTCTGTAAAAGATTAATGGAGAGAAGAAAGCCAAGAGAATTGGAGGTTCAAACAAATCATATATGACACTTCGCAGCAAGAACTATGCCCAAGATGGGAAATAGACAAATAGATAGAAAAAAATTAATCTATCTTTCATTACCTGTTTACTAAGATCTCAGATAGCAGAGGCCTGTGCCAGCTCCTTAAGGGCCTTGCTGCAGACTATGGAGACACTTATCCCATTATTACTCACCACCCCAAACCCCCAGCTCCCTCACACCATCACTGTGAATATCAGGACTTCCACCTGAGTGTTTGGATTAGTGCCTTTAAAAAAGGGGGGGGGGGTGCTGAAGAGAGACCACTTGCCCCTTCCCAGCCCCACCACTGAAGATCAGAAAGAAGTCTCCATCAGGAAGAGTCCTCATCAGATATAGAGTCTCCCTTCCTCTCAGACTCTCCAGCCTGCAGAACTGTGAGAAACACATTTCTGCTGTTTATAATGTACTCGGTTTCTGGTATTTTGTTATAGCAGCCCACACAGTCACAAGTTAAAGAGGGATCTGAATACAGACTCCTAACACATGTGCCAGAATGTAAGCCTGAATCAGGTGAAGAGGCTTCCAATTTAATTTTGGTCCCCAAGGGGAGGAATTTTAAAAGGGGTAGATCTGTTACCCTACCTCCAAGATGCAAATGAGGTACATCCTGTTCTCTGTCCTTACTGGGAAGCCAAAGTTACCAGGAAGTCCCTGAATTACTGGATTAATGGGAACACATCAGAATTGGTGTATTTTTCTAAGTGACAACTGTTAATTCAAAAGATCCATTCTCTCTCTCTCTCTCTCTCTCTCTCTCTCTCTCTCTCTGTGTGTGTGTGTGTGTGTGTGTGTGTGTGTGTGTGTATGTGTGCGTGTGCTTTCATTTCCCCCATGCATGAGTACAGAGTCTACAGAGAGATACTAGATGTCTTCCTCTATTGCTCTTCATCTGATTTTTTTTTTGAGACAGGGTCTCAGGAAACCTGGAGCTCACCGGATGGGTTAGACTGCCACACCTGATTTTTCCACAGGCACTGGAGATCTGATCTCAGGTCCTTGTGCTTGCAAGGAAGTGATTTACCCACCGAGCCCGCCCTCTTTCCAGCCCCGGAACATGTTCTAGAGCACAGATTCAAACACAGAAGCAAGATCAGACTGGAAGAGGCTGCTGCCATCTCAGCTTGGTTAGACGAGCAAAATACAAAATCAAAGCAGTATGCTGAAAGTCCTACCATGGCCATCCTAACCAACAAGGATGCTGTGAACAGGGGTGACATTAATTACCTGAGACTACCTCCTCAGTGGAGATAGCTTTTCCATGACCATTATGATTCTTAACCGCCCCCAGCCTGACTTCTTTTGAGCCAGGATGCACAGGCTTTACACATTTCATGGTTATTTTCTCTAGTTCTGCAGACGTCTTTTTTTCTCCTACTGTCTCATTTTGACCGCCCCCCCCTTCCTCAAGTTGTTTCCATTCAAATGGTCCAACCTGGTTCCTATCACCTAGAGATGAATTAACCTTTCCAAGTATTCTGACATGGCTTTCTGAGGAAAAAGTTCCCCAGAGCTCTGAAGCCGCTGGGGAAGGGAGGCAACTTAGCTTTGACGTTAATACACATTTGGAAATACCTTCGTGCAGGACGGCTGGAAATAAGGATCTAATAACAAGGCGCTTCTAAAATTACCGCTAAATCTGAAGCATTCGGCCTAGTGCATGGCCTCTGAGCGTCTTTAATTCATCAATTAAGTGATCAAAGATCTTGTTTGAGATACGATTACATTTCTTTTGTTCTCTTTGCACCGCCGTATTAAAATGGATAGCACTGTGAAAGTCGGAGCTAAGAATAAAAAGGGACAAAAATGACTCGTTCACATTCATCACTCCCCACAGACAAGGCTACACATGCTAGAAACAAAGATGAACCGGAAACTTCCACGTACCCACAAGGGATGGCTAGGCATTTGCACTGAAGGCGGGCTCCTTCCAAACCAGGAGAAGGGTAAGAGGAACAGTGGGAAGCCTGGCTGTTTACCAAAACCGACCCCCAAACAAACAAACAACTTTGGTACCAAAGGCTGGAGGCCTTTGAGTAGTAGCTGGTGAGCCCTGTTAGGTACAGAAAGGCTCCTTTTCTTCATGTCATTGAGAAACAAATGTCAGAGCCCAAGAATATGTCGTCAGAAATGTTCCTTATTATCACAAGTCTTAATCCTCACTTCCCAGTAGCAATCTGCTCTCACTGCATGCTGTTGGGGTCTCCTCAGTCATAAAGAGGGTTTGGAAAATGTCTGTAAAGGGTCAGATTATAGAGTCTCTGACTTTTTACAAGCGCTCACTTCAGCTCACTTCAGTTACAGATGGGTATGCAAATGAGAGGGCGTGGCTTCGGTCCATTAACTATTGACAGAAGTAGGCTTCAGTCCAAACTGGGCTGCACATCAATCCTTTTCTGAGCACCGCTCTGAAACTATCATCATCAGAACACGTACTCGACCACTTCATAGGATGAGCCCCTCTGAGCTGGGGCAGTTTGGAGTTGCATTCCTCCTGCACTGAGCAGCATGTGGGACATTCTTGCTGAACACTGTGGCCTCGGGACAGAAAAAGAGAATGGGTTTGAGGCTGAGGAGAAGGTCGTTTTGTGTCACAAGGGCAACTCACAAGGTTTTTCTCTTCCAAAAGTTCATTTTCCTCTCCAAATTAAACGTTTAGGCAAGGTTCATTGTTCCTCTGTAATGAACCGTAGATCTCACATCGCGCCCCATTATTTATTACCTGAGTTTCAGTCTTAACAAATATGATTTTGTTTTTCCCTGTCATCAATGGAGCAAGCCCATGTGGTTTTGATTGACAAAATTGTGATAAAATTCACTGTATCCTTTACAAAAGTGATTGAAAGGTTTGCAGGCTGTTGCAGAGACTGGGGGTAGTGGGAAGCCAGGGGATTGAATTTCAACAAAAGACATGCCAGATTTTCTTCCCGCTCTTAGTAGTCCACATTCTTCCACCGCTGGGTATCTAATTAGATACCGGAACAACCCAGGAGTCATGTGTTTCTCTTTAAACTTTTGGCAAGTCCCCCCCCCCCCTGGATGGTTAAGGCTGGGTACGCTTAGGTTCCCCTTCTGGGACCAGCACTGGGTGACATCACCTGCTATATGTCACAAACTATGGGACATAAATAAATGTGCATGCTTCAAGACATCTGAAATACTCATGGTCACTCTGGCTTTTCCTCTTTTCATTTACCCCAAATCCGCATTCGTTGTGCTTCTACACGATCCTGGTTATTTTCTTTCTGGTATTCTCCAGACACAAGTGGTCCTCTGTGGCCAGTATCTTTTCTGCTACTCAGAAAAAAAGAAATTACAGTTCAACTTTTTTTGGGGGGGAAGGGCATGGTGATTAGGGGTATCTAAGTGGTCTGTCTGCCTTGTGAAGCTCTGTTGAAATGTCTTTCTCAATAAACTCAAGACAGAACAAAACACAGTACATCTTCTTGGAGGACATTAGGACAAACCACCACTCAACTCACGTACCTTTATCTCCAGGTGACAGCTGAGCAAGGAGAAAGAATCTGAACATCAGAGGTGCCTGCTTCTCTGATGTCTTCTTCATCAACTGATGTTCCCAAGAGCCGCCATTCATCTTCAGTTCTCTGCATACAGAGCTGGAGAAGGACGTTATCTACCATGACTAGAGAGATGGGAAATAAACAAAACCCCTCCAAGGCATGGTTGGACCTTTTTAAACTCAGAAATATCTGGGCTTTTGAAGGGGAATAGACATCTAGAAACTCTTGTCCATGTGCCTCCTTTCCTTCTGCTGGGTTGCACTCCCACAGATGGTAGTGATTCCAAATTTGTTTTCTGTGTCTTCTCTGTTGACAAGCAGGTTCTATAACAGGTTCATGGCAGAGTAACCAATGCACAAATGTGCCATGTAATTGTTTTCAGATAAATATGCCAATAACCACAACTGCTAGGTACACTTAGGAGCCTGAAATAGGAAAATGATGAGTTCAAGGCCAGCCTAGACTACCTGGTAAGTAAGATTCTGTTTCAAAAAAACTGGATATGCCATTTGACAGTATAACCTACTTAGCGAAATTACAAATGGCTATAAGTATTGAACTATTCAAAGCACTGTCTTAAGTATAATATATTCTAAATTTAATTTTTATTAATAGTTTCATTTACTTGTAAAGACGGAGTCTTACTCCGTAGCTCATGTTGGCTACAGTTTGTTTTGTAACCCAGGCTGGCCTCAAGCCACTGCAATGACATGCATCTTGCTTAAAGTTTATGAACTCATATTCCTGGAAAAATGAAGGTGAAGGTAAATTATAAAATCTTTCATAGGTTATTCTCTACATGTAAAAGATTGTGGTATTTTATGGGGTTGCAATGTATATAGTAATTTCTGATAGTAATTTCTTTTTTGTTGTTTGTTTGTTTGTTTTGGTCAGTTGGTTTTGTTTTGTTTTTAAACTGGGTCTCATACAACCCAGATTGGCTTCAAACCATCTGAATAGCCAAAACTGGTCTTGAACTCCTCACTATCCTGCCTCTACCTTCTAGAATTACATGCATGCCTCATACACTGGTTCTTCTCATCAGGATTTTTTGCTTAAACACCAGGGGTAAGCTACCTCACATACCCAGTTTATTGAAAAGTTGCAGAAAAGTAACTGTTCCCTGCAGGGTTCCCACAGTGAGCCACACTAAGCCAACCAGAAGTCATACTACTAGGAAGTCAGTTCCTACTTCTCATCTGCTTGTCTGTAATTCTTCTCATCTGCTTGTCTGTAATTCTTGTAAATGTTTGTTTAAGACTGGAGATAGAGCTCAGAGGTAGAGCACTGGCCTAGCATGTACAATCCCTGGATTTGACTTTCAGCACTGCCCAAAACAAACATTTGTTTTCTTTGTCTTTATCTTGTACGATTCCATAGCATCTCTTAGCAGAAATGTTGGCTTTGGGCATCTAAGGAAAAAAAATCTCCTAACTGGGTACTGAATTCAACTCAAAGACTAGTTTTGATATAAAGACATGAGTTATTTTTGATAAGGTTTAACTCTCCCAAATTAAGGTTCAGGAGCCTTATCAACTGAGCTATCCAGGCCTTGTGATAACTCCTAATTCACAGTACTGTCTTCCCAATATTTTGCCAGGTCCTGCATTAAAACAAAAACACAGTAAAACATTAGCTCATTTTTCTATATCTGGTCATCCCTGTGTCCCACTTTTATATAGGGTAAACAGATGTATGGTTAGTCCCAGCACTTGGGAGACAGAGGCAGACATATCTTTGTGAGTTCGAGGCCAGCTTTGTCTTATATAGTGAGCTCCAGAACAGCTAGAGCTATATAGTGAGACCCAGTCTTAACAAGAGAGAGAGAGAATAAGTTTTTGATAAGCAGTTTTAAGGGAATTATGTTGAAAGCAACTCAGATTGAGGTATTTTCCTTGTCTTCATTGTTCTGTTCTTTCAATAAAGTTATAGATTTATCTTTAATGCAGGGCATTGTAGTCCAGGCCTGTATTCCCAGGTCTTGGTGGCCTGATACAGGAGAATTAAGAGGCTAGAGGGATGGCTCAGAAGTTACAAACATATATTACTCTTGCACAGAACTTGGGTTCAGTTCCCAGCACTCACATCAGGCAATTCACAACCAGCTGAAACTCCTCCAGCCCCAGAGAATGTGTCACTCTCTCCTGAACTTCAGGTGCCTACAGTCACACACACACACACACACACACACACACA
>JAQQSO010001910.1:0-14845 GCA_028658305.1 Pachyuromys duprasi
GGGAAATACAGATCCAACAAAGATGCACCTTTGAGGCAGAAATGGAGTTCTTCTGCCACCTGGTGGCTGTTCTGTGTTATATCAACAGCAATTTTAAAACATTCAAGGGTAGAGGTGGTGTTTTCTTAAAGATTTATTCTGATGTAATTGTTCTCAAAAGACAGAATACTCTCCTGGCGCTTTGTAAATGTAAATATATAACACAGTTGCCCTAAAAACCTACATGGAGTCCATCCCTCCATATTTTGATCTCCTGTGTGTGTATTTGTAAAAGGACTACAAAATGTTGATGATTGTTTGCAGTGATGCATTAGTTAATTCTCGATTGAATGTGTCAAAGTGTACAAGGTTTATCATCGATGGCCTCTTCCTCCTAGGTTCACAACTAAACTTTTATTGTGCTTTTGTGTAACAGGGTTTGACCAGGTATCTGAGTCTAAACTGATGGAATCTGGTCCTCCGCTTTGTGATTGTTTAGTTCCATTTTCTTCTCCCTTCTTATCAGCTAATCTCTGGGACTGATGACAACTTCTTTCTTCAAATCTTTTTCCTCTGTTGAGTACAAATAGAATTTGTTCTCTTTGTTCTCATCTTACAGAATAAACACCCTCAAAGCAAAAGTCTCAAATCTCTCTTCACTTGAGCCAACACAGCCTACCCACTTCTCCTCCAACAATGGCATACACATTCTAAGACGGCCTTTCACAACCTGAATTCTCTGGATAGAGCATGTGCTCCTCTGACACCCACCTAAACTCTGATCATCTTGCTTCAAGCCTTTGCTCCATGTTTTATTTTTTTCTCACTGAATACGGAATTTTGCAATGTCACTTTTAACAAATTCCTAATTATTCTAATCTTCCTTGATGTGTTCATAGAATTTATAACATAAGCTATAACAAATATAATATATACAATTCTTAATACATTTTGGGTATTTTTCTCTTCTACTATGCAGTATGAACCCATGAGCACAGAGATTTTGGTTTGTTTGTTTACTTCATCTCACTGCCTGGCACAGTGTTGTTCTGGTGACTGAATGGAAAAACAGGTGAAAGAATAAATGATGACCCACTCTGCTCAGTCAAGAAGTACACAGGCCACAATCAGCCTCACAAGCACTCAGACTGTCGTAGTCTCATATTAGCTAGTTGTCCTGTGTCTATTCCGGTTGCTGGGATCATAACAGTCTGACCAAAGGAATTAAGGGTCAAGGGGTTGATTTTAGATCACAGTTCTGGGTTACAGTCCATCACTGTGGGCAAGCCACGCTGGCAAAAGCGAGAGGCAGCTGACCACATTTACAGTCAGGAGAGAAAAAAGAATGCATGTAAGCTTGGGGTCAGTTCACGCTCTTCACTCTTATGCAGCCCAACACTCAGCCTGTGAAATAATACCACCCACACTCAGGGTGGACTTTCTCCTCTCAAATAACCTAACTGAAAAATTCCCTCATAGGTATGCCCATGGCCCAGCCAGACCTAGAAGTTTCCATCTTGAAACTCCCTGCCCAGGTGACTCCATGTTGCATTGACAATTGAAACCAACTACCACATTAGTAAATTTATTTGAACTCACAATTTAATTCCTAAACTAATAAAGATGCAGCGAACTGTATGCTAGTACATTTTTGTAAGGTGGAAAATTCTTTAACTCAATTTACATAGTCAACAATTTTAAAATCCTTGGCCCATTAGCTACACATGATACAGCACAAATAGAAAGCAACATAGATTCCATGAAGCTAGCTGCAGTATTTTATAAATAATGATGAAGTGATGAGGAACCTAAATGCTAAAGGGGAGGGAAATGGATGATGTTCATTCTGTGCTATAACATATTCTGCAGCTACAAAACCCATAAGGACATGCTGCAACCTGAAGATGGTTAATAGAAAATTACATATTACAATAAAACCCAAAGATTTTTAAAGGTTTAAAAACATGCCATGATGCCTGTAATCCCAGCACTCAGGGAGGCAGAGGCAGGCGGATCACTAAAACTACGAGGCCAACCTGGTCTACAAAGTGAATCCAGGACAGCTAAGGCTACACATAGAGACCCTGCCTTAAAGAAACAAAAACAAAACAAAACAAAAAAATCATAATACAACTTGTATGTCAACATAGGAAAAGGTTATAGGCAAAGTACAAAACTTAGAATTATTGTGCATGGATGATTGATTAAATTCCTTTTTGTTTGTTTTCTACTACACAAGTAGTCCAAGTTATAAATTGCTACAGATCTTAGTATTTGGAAAGAAAAACAATTGCCTATTCCTTAAGTATTTAAGTTATTCTTAATGTGGTTTTATTCTAACTTCTGAGAAGTGATTACTACTGGCTTTCATCATGTAATATATGCCTCTCTTGAAGTGTCCCCAGTTAGAATTACTAGATTTAGAGTCTTTAGATTTACTTGCATAAGATGAGCAGTTTCTTCAATAAATTCAAGCTGAATTTTACATTCCTGAAGAACTAAATTATTCTCTCTTTATAAAAATGTGTTCTATCTAACTTCTTGTACTGTTTTACCTAATAAATGCCTAATTTGTACAAACATACGTACAGGCATCAACCATCCATGTTTTAAGAAATGAGAGACTCTGTAACTGTTCCTCTTTTACACACATTGGTGCTTATTACTTCATTGCATATTCTTCAGTAACCTATGGTAGACAAGAGGCCTACACAGAAGAATTCAAGGGTTAAATTCTTCCTTTTCAAATATCAAACCCACTCATGCACATGGCAACTGAAATGACCTTCAGCCTTCGTTATATTAGTGGTTCCTGTCTCCTTGTTTGAACTGTCTCTTCCTTCCAGTACTCAATTGAGCTAGTCCTCAGTGTCTATGAATTAGTGTATTGTTGAAACTTTTCATGCACTGTGCTTTTCTTAGCAAAGATTTTCAAGTGTAGGTTTCGGATCCATACAGTAGGACTTTGCCACATGTTCTTTTCCACTGTTTGGATGTGTACTCTCCCTTAGTTCTGACCTGGAAGGTTGTTCTGTGGGGTCAGAAATACATGCATGCCCCAGTTTTCAAGACACTAACCCTGATCCTCCCCATTCTACACTGACAGCCCAGGAATTACTTTCTGGGCCACAACATTAACTCTTGTTGTGGCGCAAACTCAAGTTGACTGTTCATTGATTTTCTTCCTTGTAAAACTGAAGATTCATATGGCTGTTCTCTCTTCCTCTCTCTCTTTCTCTGTCTATCTCTCTCTCTCACACACACACATACTGAAGAGACAAAAACAAAAACCCCAACAAAAATCTGTTTCTATGTATTCTCTGGTTCTCTCACACCCAAAGTCCTTATGCAATGGCACTACACACTTTACCCCGCTGACAGGCTTGTTGCATGACATCCTCTAGACAAAGACAAAGCAGTGTGCCAGCTGTTACCTTTCATATAATTCTTCTCTTGTTCTTTATTACATCTCAAAAAAATTAACCGTATCTTAGATGACAGTGAGGCAGAACAAGAATTCTGTAATGAAATAAAAAGCAAAACCACATTAACACACACTAATGATTCCTATTTCAGGTAAGCAGTGTGACACATTGATATGCATACACTAACCCTCTCTGACACAATTATAGTCCTTGACCTTGAATAAGTCACCTGGTCTCACAGTGTCCCACTGGTGATACAAACAATATCTACTACACGAGGTTGAAATGACAAATGAATGGGAACCTGCGAGAACAAGCACCCTACACTCCACGTGCCACCAACTAATAAGTATTAATTGTCACATCCTGCTGTAATTTTACAGCAAAAATGAGATGCACATGTGTGTGCGTGCAGCCTCTGACAAATAATTTCACTCATTCCATGCTCCATCTACGTCAATTTTTGAAATGCCAGCTCATTCCCTTTTTGCTAGGACCTTGTGCATGCAACTTCCATTGATTTGTCTCTTCCCATCATTTTCTTCTTCTTGAAACTAGCTAAGATTTTATAAGTTCAAGCAGGATCCAAACACCTCCAAAGCACTGATACCCTGAAGAGACTTAGTAGATTTCAATTTGTTCTTTGCCCTACACCCATCTCTAAAGAAATCACTTTACGTCCCCAAGTTCTGCCTGAAGGACATTGTAGGAAATAATATGCTTGATTGGTAAACACTTAGAAGTACCTGAAACGGTCATAAGGTGTGGTGCCAGGAGCCTCGAGGAAAACTTGTTTTAGAAACCATTCTTTCCTACTGTCATGTACTCCAGGGTGGGGATGATGTTCTTTTCTTTTCTCCTCACATAGGACAATTGTATAAAAAGACAACCTTTGTTTCTTAGGAATCCTATAATTTTTGTGTCCTTCGTTTTTGAGCATCTTTTTTCCCCCTCACAATGCATCTTTAATCATTTGTGACAGTGATTTTTCACTGCAACCCATTTTCCTAGATTCTATAAACAGGAGACACATGGCTTAAATTACCAGAAATTCACTGTTCAAAACACCTCATTTTTCACTGCAAGAAAATGAAGTAGGAAGTCCTTTTTCAAAGTAAGAATGTTTCTTTTCAATTTAGCTTTGTAGATGCTTAACAGACATTTTTTCTCACTTCTTGATTTACTAAGTGGGCACTTGGACATCAACTTCTCCCTCAACCCAATGTATCCTCTGTTATTTTGTTCTTAGAATCTTGTTGATCACATGTCTTTCTGGGAGAAAAACTCTTCTTGTATTTTCCAATAGAATAAGGCTCAATTAATTAGCAAAATAATGGTCACTGGTCTGACTTTCTAAAGCTCCAGATTCCTGGTGCTCTTGGGATACCAGCTTCACTTTCTTTGCCTTTGTCTTCTAATCTCTTTGGCCTCTTCCTCCTCCTAGATTTGTATATTTTGCATGCTCTATTATATTCTCAACCCCAAACTCTCCTTGATATCCATCCATAAGTATTCCATAGAGTAGAAAGAACTTCCCAATAGAAATATAATATCAGAGCTAGAGAGATGACCCAATGCTTAAGAGAACATACTACTCTTACAGAGAACTACAGTTCAGTTCCCAGCACCCTTGCCGGTGGCTAATAATCATCTCTAACTCCAGCACATGGGAATCTGATATCTCTGGCCTCCATGGGAATCTGCAGGCACATGCAATCAGTATTGCAAAACTGAGACATATTTTTCTGTCTTTAAAACTGAATATGTATTTGAAACCACCCATCTTCGACAAAACTGGCCACTTTTAAAATGTTCTGTATGGTCACATGGCCACCACATTAGGCAGTATAGGTCTAATTCCCTAAACAGTTCCCTAAATACAGTTGTTTTTGTTTGTTTGTTTGTTTGTTTTGTTTTGTTTTGTTTTTCTGAGTTGTTTTTTTTTCCAGTGCTGTTGATCAAATTCTGAGCATCAGGTGGTTCATGAGGCCAGTCTGCTAACTGGAATCATCTGCCTCAATGTGTGCCCTGGATCACCTATTTCCTATGTACTTGTAATTGCTCTACAAGTGCTTCAGGCTGACCAGGTCTGTAACAAAATAGACTGCTCTCTGAATTATTAAGTGTATCCCATACACCTCAGTTCTTCTTTCTTACTTTTTTCCACTATCAATAACCTTCAAATATGACTTCAGTTAGGTTCTGTAACTATTCTACTACTGAGAAACCAGAAAGATCTATGATGTCATCTTGTCCAATCCCCAGCATTTTGTCTATAAAAATATTTCCAACTTTGAATTACAAAATTAAGTAGTCTCCTAAAGCCATAGATAAATCAAATTTTTTTTATTCTGAAAATGAATTCTTCTCTCATACAGTACATCCCAACCACAGGTTTCCCTAATCCGCTCCCGTCGACACACCACCACCGACACACCACCACCTTCCCTCCGCCCCAGATCCGCTCCCCCTCCATTTCCCTTCCGAAAAATAGCAGGCCTCCAAGAGACAAAAATCAAACATGACAAGGCAAGATGCAGTAAGCAAAAGCCCTCATATGGAGACTGTAGAAGGCAACCCAATAGGAGGAAGAGAGTCCTCAGGAGAGGGGGAGGAAAGATTGTAGGACACACTGGGTGTAAAGGACACCAGGAGAATATGACCTGCTCTTAAAAAACTCTTTAAACAGGAGAGTGTAAAGACTCTGTCCCTGCCCAGCCCTGCTTCTTCCCTAGCCTATAATGGCTGCATCTAATAAGCTATCAAATTCTTTCTAGGCAATCTTCCTGATACTTCTGCTCCAACGCTATTTCTTATGTCCCACTCATTCGGCTAGTACCGCAAGAGGTAGTCAGGGAGTCAGTCACTCAGAGGAAGGTAGCTGCAGGTTGATCACATATAAATACCCACAGCAAGATCAGGTAAGTGGAAATAATTAGGAAACATAGTCAAAGCCAAGGCCATGGAGAGATGAGCTTTAACTAGAGCTCTAGCTAAGCCATGGAAGGCGTCATCGTTAAGGAAGTACTGATGTCCTTAGCTTATAGATTTTGGCACCCTGAAAATCTGGCTACAGTCCTCTTAGAGTACCCCAGGACTTCTCTTTCTATGCGCCTCATTCAAGTCCTGGACTCACTGGCTCTGCTGTCACTCATACCACCTGATTTGTTCTCATTTACACAAGAGCATTCCTGGTACCCTCAGTTCAGACTGAGGTTCAGGTCAGATGGATCCTCCGAGTCTTCACAGGGATGATTTCCTTCTAGCATCTGACGTCTCACAGTCCTGACACTTGCAGATCTGCTAATCAGTTCCTAGACCTGCCTATTAGTCTAAAGCCTTGGTAACTAGCTTAACCTCAGTTGAGTACCCTTTTCTGAGTGTCACTCTCAATTGCCTTCTGAAAGCTCTGAGCAATTAAACATTCCCTTTTAGGGGACAATTTCCCCCTCACACAGACACACATTAATTACTCTTATAAGTTTCTCATGGACAAGAAACAAAACCAAGAACTCTGTAGCACTGAATCCGATGACCTTTGGGATCTCCTTTCAAAACTAGTTTTGTACTGGTCTGTATTTCTTTACCCATAGCCAACACCCCAAAAAGGACATGTGAATGCTCTCAATTCCTACATACTCCTTTCCCCATACGTCCAAACTAAATAAGTTAATAGTATGAAATAAGAGCCCCTCCCCCAGAACGACGCCAGTGAGCTATAGGAATGCATGTTAATGAAGACTACCGGACTATTCATAAATCACTTAAATATCTCAAGCTGCCAGAACTTCTCAGGCCTTAAAAGCCCTGACAGATCCATAAGCTTATTAACGATAGCCCCCACCAGAGCAGCTTTCCCTTCTGTGTGAAACTGAGCAGGCAGGTGACACGCAGCTTAACCAGACTCTGAAATGAAAAAGTACTCTGAACCAAAGTGAGCTACAGACACTAGAGTGGCCCTGATGCAAAGTCCTGCATTGACCTTCTGCCACCTTCTCATTCTCACAAAAATTTAAGCTGCCTGGAAAACGTTTGATGTTTCTCAAGGCAGTAGACAGAATCTTCACTGTGGCTTTCTGGTAAAGGCTGGTATGTTTGAGTCAAGCCCTTCTGCTGCTCTCTGTAAAATCCTCCATGTCTTACACCAGCCTTATAAATGAAAGTGTTAGATTTATTTCTCCCTCACATTGCTCACTAATCACGGGACAAATTGCTGTCACATCATTAAAGTCCTTATCGCTACTCACTGGCAAAAGACAGAATCAAGCCCATGAGAATACTGAAGGCATTGAGTTGCTTGTGTAATTCATCAAAATGCCTGCCCAGAAAAAAAAAAAAAAAAAAACTCACTGCCTGGAGAAATAATGGTTCAATCTTGAGAGAGCATGAATCCCAAGCTTTCTAGCATTTAAAAAGATTCTCCCTGACATAACTCTAGCTGGGCCTCTAATCCTCAACACTGCCCCAATTGCATCCATTGTTGTTGGACCCACATTACCCAGTTGGAGAAACAGTCCTGAGTCCTGACAATTATTCTATCAAGAGCCCCACCCACACCATTAATGTGTGTTTGGTTTTCTCATCCCCCGTTTCTTCCTGTATTAGGTATCTGAACATCCTGGCCTGCCTTCAGCAAGATCTTACAGAACCCCCCTTACCTCTGGCATTCCTTCCTAATGACTCACCATCCGCTGATCTACACTCCTCTGTCCCCCCTTGTCCTTGTTACATTCGGAATGAAGGCAAATTCTATGCTGAGTTCTGTTTTCTATCCTTGCAATAGCTCCTGGACAAAACATGCGCTCACCTCTTTCATCTCTGTATGTTTTCCTGTATTGCTTCTTTCTTTAACCTTGCCCAATAAACCAGAATCTCCTGTCCAAAGTTAAGGATTCACAGAACAACAACCCCAGGGAAAGAAATGCAAGGTTCCTGATTGCTTCACAAAATCTTTTGTGAATTAGGAACGAGTATTTAGTTTTAAAACAATGTTCTATCATTTGACATGGGGCATGTTTCTTTTAAAACAAATTTAGTTAAAGCAAACATCTTCTTTTAAATCTAAGCTCAAAATGATGCATGAAGTAACTTGGACTGTTCAGGCCTCAAAAACTATTTTGAGGACATACTAACAGTATGCCCTAGATGTCATTTCAAATAATTATAATAAAAACAAAGAATGGAGGAAGAAAGAAATCAAGAGGAAGAGGAGTAGAAACAGAGGGAAAAAAGAGGAATGGAGGGAAGAGAATAGGGGGAGAGACAGAAATCGGAGAAAAAGTAAAGGAAGAAGAGCTAGAAGGGAAAAGAAAATTATATAAAGAACACTAAAGGAAAAATGAAAGTGCAGATGAAAAATAGAGGGAAAGAGAAGAGAAAGGGGAAACAGAAAATGGAGGAATATTCACAATGCATTATTAGTCATGAAGAAAATTAGATAATTTAATCCTCACTTAAAACTTTCTCTACAGTAAAAAGCTAGCAAAGTCATTTATTTCATAACTTTGTATTAATAAGTCCAGAGAAAATCCGAGTTCACCTGGAAACTTACAGAGACACTTGTTTTGGCCAAAGCACAACCAGACATAGGATCTTTGCCTGCCTGGTTGTATTCCAAATGTGTACAAGGAAGCAGTCACAAGGCTATCTCTGTTCTGAATTCAAGATCTACTCTAGAGGGAGAGCTGGAGTTTTCAATTTATTTGTTAAAAATATTATAAAAACAACTTGTTCACCTAACCCTTTTTCTTAGCAACAATTTTATAATACAATAATTATATTCCCTTTGCCCTTAGTAGTTAAGCAATATCTTTACTATATAAAAAGTAATTTTGCTCTGGAGTATTTTTCATAAGCTGTAGATAAGGCATAAGGTGTAAAGAAAAAAAGCAATGCCAGTAAAGGCATGTGTGAAAGATCTAGAAGAGCACAGTTGCCACTGGGGTGGACAAATCCTTGGAAAGTTTTCAAGAAACATATTTTGTAGGAATTTCATGGGATGTGGGGAAAGACAAACATTGTCCTGGGAGAGATCAGAGTGTCGCAGAAACTCATAGAATGGCTTGAGTGTGAGACATTTCCAAGGAAAGAGACGGCAAAACCCATGCTAGGATACAGGGCTCTCAAAGATGGTACACATGCCTGTTGCTTCAGAAAATAACGCTAGAGACATTGCTTTTCAAAAAAATATTTGATCACAACAAGAAGGGAGGTGAGAGGACTAGAAGGGATGGACAGAGGGGAAACTGTGGTCAAGATGTATAAGAGAAGAATCTGTGTCCACTAAAGATAAAATAAAATTTGAATTGTTGCTTAAAAAGTTCTATTTCATTTGGCTTTCATAAGCAAGATTCAAAAAAAATTTTGTCTAGAAAAAAATACTTTATTACTCAGCTGTTAAGAAAAAATGTAATTTGCAAGTAAATAAATGGAGCTAGGAACAATCACCCTGAGTGAGTGACCCAGACCCAGAAAAGCAAACTAAGTACAAATGAGCCACAACTGGTCAACCTTTGCTTGACTAAGCTTCAGTTAGGTTCTTGAGAACTCTTTTAGGCCCAGTTCATGTTCTTTTGTAAAAATCAATTTTTAGTGATGGTATTCTTCAAACATGAAGTGTCCACAAAACAGGGTCAATAAAAGCTTGGTTTCCAGATAAACTAATTCACGAAGATGTTAATTTCTCCAATAGACTAGCCCACTGATAAGTTCATAACTGAATGAGTCATTTGGACGTAGGGCCTAGGTGGAGAAAGTAGGCCCCTAAGCGTAATTTTGAAAAAAAAAAATGGAATAACTTTTTTATTCCATTGCCTTCTGTCATGTTAACTGCCTTGCCATCGTCCTAAAAGCAACAGAGTCAGCTTACCATAGGCTTGAATTTGTGCATCAAAATGAATCTTTCCTTCCTTCCATTGTTCTCCTCAGGCATTTCATCACAGACATGAAAAACTAAGAATCAAAGGAGAGCCATAGCAAGCTCTGAGAAACAAAACAAAACAACAACAACAAAAAAAAACCTCTGTTGTTAACACCTGATCAAGTTCTCTACCCTCCACCATCTTCCAGGCGACATCTTGCTGTCTTGTCCTGTCTTTGGTACGTTAATGAGTGAAACTGAGTAATTTTATTTCTTCAACCATTTATGTATTTATTTTAAGGAAACACATCAAAATGCAGGCGACCCTTGACTTATAATGGTTAGTGTGAGACATTTAGACTACATAACTGTGACAAAGCTGTATGTAAATAGTAGAAATATTACTTCGAATATTGAATTTTTTACTTTTCCTTGGCTTTGATACAGAGGACATACTATCTCCAAGTGCTGGGTAACAGCAGCCAGCTGCGGCTACCAATCATCCATATGATCACAAGAGAAACATCCATTACTCTACAGTGCACTATGTGGCTAAGCTATAATATTTGTTAAGTGAGGTATAGTGCATTTCCAACTTGTGATAGGGTTTGGGGATATAATGTCTTCTTAGGTCAAAGATCATATGTATTATTAACAAGGGAGGTTTTACCTCTACCTACTTTCCTTTATTTGCCAAATGAATGCCAGTGACTACATACGGCTTTTTAAATTAAAAATATATAAGAAAATCCAGCAAGAAAGAGGAGGTGTGCACACAATGGTGGAGAATGTGTGGGTGAAGAAGCTTTTATTGAAAATAAACAGAAGCTTAGTGTGGCTCAGCCTGCAATCTCATCACCTGAAAGAGTAAAGCAGAAGAAATGTAGTGAGGCAACTTAAATTATGATATAACATTGTATCAAAAGTAAACAAACCAACATAACTTATTATTTCCTTTGGTTAATTGAATCTATAAATAATTTTGTGGGATTTTTTTTCTCTTCTGACTTTCCCCAAATGAGAAGTTATAATCTTTATTGTAACAGAAAAAAAGCTTCCTCCCACAAACCCTTAAAATTTTCAAAATAATATCTAAAATATAAACAAATAAACCTGGAAGGAGTTAATGTCAGGATACTAAGCCACACACATGACTAAACTGAAAGAGAGAGTTAAATAAGTCACACGGGTGCACAGAATCCTGGGCTTCCCTCTATAGGAGGTGGTAGTATAGGTTTCCAAAGGGGGAGTAAATGCGATATTTGAGGTAGGGAGAGAACTCTAGAACAATGTCTAGACAGTACTGGGGCACTTCATGACTTTTGAAAATGGAAATACCTTACTGTATCAGATAAATTTTGAAAAAGACATTGTCACAGCTTCCAAGAGTATTGGAAGAAAACGACAGCAAGTGACACCTGCCCAAGAGAACCACTAATAACCCTCAGCGAGTTATCTGGTGTTCATCATGCTTCCAAACCCTCTGATCAGCCATCGTCCGGGGTGTGATAAGATGACTGCTGGCATCTCCACTCATTTACTGCGAGGTTGTCTCTGTGACGCCTCAGGCTACTCTCAGGCTACTCTCAGTGGTCACAGACTTAGTCAACTGGAATCTGACTTTCCAGGACAGTTTTCCAGGCCTAGTCTCTCAATTATAGAAACAAAATTCAAAAGCATCTTTTCTATAAAATCAAAAGAAAAATCACAAATGTTTACATTGTCCCTCATCGAATGAAGGAAGTATTTTATGTGAAGATACAAGATGGGAATGCATCTCTTGCTAACACACAGAGAGATTGCATGGATTCTTTCCAGACCTATAAAAACTTGGAGCAAATAATGTCTCATATGCCAATATGTTATATCAATATGTTATATATCAATATGTTATCGTATTACAAAAATAAACTCTAAAGCTGTACAATGATATAGCACCCAAACTCTTACTTGTCCTTAAGTCTCTCACTGATTTTACTATGTGAGCTTTTAATAGTCTAACTTAGAAACTGTGTTACTGATTTTTTTATTCCTTTCTTGTTTTCTGTGTTGCTAGGACAAACCCAGGTTCTTATGCTAATGCTAAGCACGTGCTCAACCTGAAGTATATACCCAGATCACAAATGTTCTATTTTTGTAAAACCTTTACTTTCATTTACTAATTTAATAAACTTAATATATTGTAATTTAAACATGTTACATAAAAGGCATTTTATTTAACTTTTAATTCATTTTAAGATAAACTGACCATAACCAATCTCACAAAGAATTATGTTATTATAATTTATCACTCAAACTGAAACTCAGCTAAACATCTACCTGCTGAAAACATAGAGCATCATTTAGAAAGGAGGTATAATAGTTGAGTCCTAAAGACTTATACAGGCACAACAGTTTTCCTGGGCCCCTGCAGAGACTGATACCCCAACCAAGCACCGTGCATGGAGAGGACCTAGACCCCTGCTCAGATGTAACCCATAGACTCAGTCTCCAAATGGGTACGCTAGTGAGGGGAACAAGTTCTGTCTCTGATATGGACTCAGCGGCTGGCTCTTTGATCACCTTCCCCTGAGGCAGGGGGGCAGGGTGCAGCCTTACCAGGCCACAGAGGAGGACAATGCAGCCAGTCCTGATGAGACCTGATGGGCTAGGGTCAGATGGAAGGGGAGGAGGACCTCCCCTATCAGTGGACTAGGGGAGGGGCATAGGAGGAGAAGAGGGAGGGAAAGTGGGATTGAGAGGAGACCATGGAGGGGGCTGCAGCAGGGATACAAAATGAATAAATTGTAAATAATAAGATAAAATAAAATAAAACAAAAAACTTTTAAAATGATTAACATAAAAATAGTTATATAGACTGGTGCTTTCATAATATTTAAAGGAGAATTTTTCTATATTACATGGTTACCCAGAAGAGAACATAGAATCTTGTAATCAGATTGTGAGTCAGGAAAAAATAGAGGTGGGGGCAGAAGGGAGTATAACCACCCTGGCTATTCTGGAACTTACTTTGTGAGTTCAAGACCAGACTTGCCTTGAACTCCAGAGATCCTCCTGCCTCTGCCTTCCATGTTCTGGGATTAAAAGCATGCACCATCATACCAGCACATGGGCATGTATATGTATATTATGTAATGTAGATGTATATACATATATATGTGGAATTTATTGAAATGACTTACAGGCTGCAGTCCAGCTAGTCCAACAATGGCCATCTGTGAATGGAAAGTCCAAGAATCTAGTAGTTGCTCGGCCCCACAAAGCTGGGCATTTCATTTAGTCTGGAATTGGAAAAAAAAAAGTAGGCTTCAATGCATGTACTGGCAAAGTGAGTGCAAGCAGACGAAGAACAAACAAACCTTTCCTTCTTCCTTTGTCCTTATGAAGGCCTCCAGCAGGAGGTACGGCCCAGATTAAGGGTGTGTCTCAAAAATCTGGATTAAAGGCATGTGTCAATTCAGATCAAAAGTGTGTGTAATCCCACTTCACCAAAAGCCTGTGTCTTCCTTCCTCAGGATCTGGATCACAGATGTGTCCACCAATGTAGATTGTAGTTCATTCAAGATGCAGTTAAGTTGACAACCGAGAATAACCATTACAGATATTGTATCAGGAAGAAGGCATCACAAAGAATGAAAATACCTGGAGAATGCTGGGAATGAAGTGAGTGGGAGTACATGAGAGTTGACAGTTCATCCCAGATCACGTTTTATGTGAAAGTCAGTTTTCTTGCACCATGTGGTTTCTGGAGATGTAACTGAGATGGTCAGGCTTGGTGTCAAGCATCTTTAATGCTAAGCTGCCCATCTCATTAGCCCAACAAACTTCTTTTCCCTGCTTATAATTTTGAATCAAAGTAACTAATAGCATAGATGAAAATTCATATGGCCAAGCACAGAGACAAATACTGCATGATCTCACCTGTAAGTGGGATCAAAATAGTTAAAATGATGGAAGCAGAGAGAATGAGTTATCAGGAATTGAAGATGCAGTAGAAACCCAGAAGTTGTCCATTAAATGATGTGACATGTCAGTTATATCAGAGGAATAAACTCAAGAGCTATGTTATGGGTAAGCATTTTACGGAACACACCTTTAATCTCAGACTTCAGGAGGCAGAGACAAGAGAAGCCTTGTGAGTTTAAAGCCATGCTGATCTGCTGATCTATATAGTGAGGTCCAGACTAGCTAGGGCTACACAGTGACACTCTGTGCCCCACAAAAACAGAAGAAAGAAAAAATAAAGATATCTGTTCTACAATATTGTAACTATACTTGTAGCTAATAATACCAGTGTATTGGGTACTTGGCCATAGCAAAGACAGACAATTTTAAGTGCTCAGAGCACAAATATAATATGTACGTAGGCTTAAAAATAACTTTGTGGAGGATCCAAGATGGCTGCCACGAGAGAACACTGTGTCTGAGGAGTAGGAGAGCAGAAACAACGCAGCGACCAGGAGACTGAACTCTGGGACCTAAAACGCCAGCATTGTGAGTGCCAGGTGAGCGGAACTCCTACGGTGAGAAAATCAAGTGGGAAAACCCTAGGGACACCCAGTTATTACCTGGAGAAATTTCC
>JAQQSO010001911.1:0-14845 GCA_028658305.1 Pachyuromys duprasi
TCTTGTGCCAGCTAGTGACAAGTGGGAACTGGACACTTGAAGAGGGTGCTACAAATGTGTGATACTTACCAGACATCCAAAATATGCAATATGGGACCTGAGATATGTTGTCAGGAAGGAAGGCATTAAAAGATCATTTTATATATAAATCTTGTCTTTGATTCTGATTATGCCACAGTGAAATCAGAGGTAGAGGGAGAAGAATTTGTCATTGAACAAAGGACCCATCTCAGATAAGGTTGAATATGAGAACCAATGGAAAAAATTATCTCCTACCCTCTATAGAAAGTAAAGTTACACTGAACCTCAAGAGATTAATAACCCCTCTTTTCTCTGTAACATGCACATGGTTCCTAATCAAGTTCGAAGACATGTTGTTCATTCGTAATGTACTATGTTTTGGATCCATTCAGCATTTATTCATTTATTTATTTACTTATGTATCATTGATTTGTTATTTATTTTGATTTTTAGGGAATCTCATACCATGCCAGCCAATCATGTTCACCTCCTCTTTTTCTCATGTATTCCCCTTCTTTCATGACTCCTCAAATTCCCCAAAATATTTTTATAAAAGATATCTGTGTGTTCCATTTATTCACACAGCAGGGTTAGATTCACTGTGGCCTTCCCCCAAAAGGAGGGTGAGGCATTCTCTGATCTCTGCTTGCATCCAAGCCAGAAGCCATCGGATGAGCAGAAAAAACTCTAGTTAGGAACCTCCTGTTGTCCTTCCTTCTCTTGCCTCTCATTAGTTTCTCTTTCAATTCCTATGTTCTCTTTAGTTAACGACCAAAATAAAGGAGAGTGGAGTCTGTAAATAAACACAGTAAATTAGTCTTTCTCGTTCTGGTAAACACAAAAATGGCCAGAAGTTGCACAGCACGTGTCCAGAACCAGGTGTGGAAGGAGCAGGCAGCTAACAAATAGTATCACTTCAGAAACAATGGCCTCACCATTCTTTCTTTAAATGCACTTGTTAATAAATAGTAAGATTGGTCATGGGCCACTCACACTTACTCTCCATGATAGTCTGAACAAGCATTACTGGAAATGTTCTATGGCTTGAATTATGAAGCTTTGTAGTAATAAAATATTAAGTATTGTCGTTTAATCCTTACGTTTCTGTTCATTTGTTTGTTTCATTCAAGTATGTGATGAATTGGCTCACATTCACATCTCAGACTCCCTTATTTTCCTCTATCTCTAATGAAGCATCATCTCTCTTCCAGATAAGTCACTCTCCTGTCATGTCTTTCTGTTTTCCTATTTGTTACATACTAGATGTTATTTTTTTTCTCTCATATAATATATCCAAAGCACAGCCTTCCTTATACCATGTGGATTTTATTCCTACAGGAACAATAATACTTCCAGAAATATATTTATACATTGGGATTGTTTTAGCTTCTGAGATTTTTCTTTTTCCATATAAAATTACGTATTTTCTTTTCAAGATCTGGCAAGAATTACGCTGGTATTCTGACAAGGATTGCATTGGATCTGTACACTTTTTTATGGTAGGATGGACATTTTCACTATGTAAATTTTACCAATCTATTAGCACAGAAGATATATCAGTCTGTTTCTTAAAAGAATTAAAGTGTCTGCCAGTAAGCCTTGCTCTTCATAGGTTAAGATTACCCCAATATATTTTATGTTGTTTTGAGTTGTGTTACAGGGTAATGTTTCAGGGATCCTTATTTTTTGATTGATTTGTCATTTTTATACATTAGGGTTGCTGTTCTTTTTTTTAGTTAATCCTGTATCCAGACACTATGCTGAAGGTGTTCATCAACTGCATACATTTCCTTATAGAAGTTTTGAGTCTCTCGTGTATACTGTCATATATAAATGTATGTGACTTTGACTTCTTCAATTCCAATTTGTATATACTCTATCTCCTTCAGTTGTTTTTTTCCTCTAACAAGTACTTCAGATACTACATTGAATAGACACAGGAACTGTGGACAGCCATACTCTGGAATCCACATGGACTATGCCCCCTATCAACTACATATGAGCAGGGTGTCTAAGTCCTCTCCATGCATAGTCCTTGGTTTGTGCATCAGTCTTTGCAGGACCACATGTGATCAGATATTTTAGATTTGTGGGTCTCCTTCTGAAGCTCCTGTCCCCTCTGTGTCATTCTATTCCCCTTCTTCAATAAAACTCCCTGCATTCTGCCCAAAGTTTGGCTGTGAGTCTCAGCATATGCTTTGATCCCCTGTTGGGAGGAGCATTTCAGAAGAACTTCTATATTAGGTTCCCATCCTGTTCCCTCTCTGTCATGAACTTGGCTGCCTCCCTTTGATCTCTTGCTCCTGGCCAAAAAGAAACCAAACAAACAAACAAACAAACAAAAAAAACAAAAACAAAAAAACACAAAAGACAAAAAAAACGAAAAAACAAAAACTCAAAAAACAAAACAAAAAAAAATGTGCTAAAGCAAACAATAAGCTTAAGAAAAGGTTTTAAGAATTTTGCATGTAAAGAAAGTGCACAAAATGAGACATCACGCCTTACATTTACAAAGTAAGTCATATAGATGTATTCGAGAAGGAAGGTAACGACATCCCAGTCTAAGTGGTTTGAGCAGCATCTAAAGTATGTAGGACTTGACTCATTGAGAAAAGACATTATGTGCCCTGAGCAGAGTGTGTTTGACACTTAATGAAAAATGAAACTTCCCCTGTAAGAAATGATGGAATGAGTGAACTTAACTTGAATACATATGCACTTCAATAGTTGTGTTTGTATTTTCTTATTGAAGAAAAAAATCGATAACAGTATTAAAATATTGGCAAAACTTTAATTGCTCTTCACAAAACATCATTTCTGAGTTTTTTAATATATTTGTATCTACATATCTTCAACCCTGGCATCCATATTCCTGTCCAGTACTGATGTAAAGTATAAAGAGGGAATAGTAAATAAGCATGATAAGAGATGGCATGCAGCCAAAATAAAAGTAAAAATTAAAAAACAATCAAAAAATAAAACCTGAATGTTTTCCACACATTTCCCTTTTGAGGACAGAGAAATAGAGCTATGCAGGAAGAAACTAGGGATTCTTTAGCCTCTTTGCAGGGCCATATTAGAGACATCATTCATGTCCTTTAGCTTAGGTTTTCTATCAGTTAGAGACAAAGAAAATACAGAGACCCCACATGGAAATGTTTCCCTTATTATATAAGTGAATTTGACAACCAGAGTAGCCTTGGCATATCTTCTATCAATGTGTATGTGTTGGTCACCTCTGTGTCCCATGCACTGCTTAATTTAAGCAGGAACATTCTTTGCTTAATTTCAGGCATGGCTTCTTTCCCAGCAATGTTTTTTCTCATTGCTCTGCTACTTCCATCAATTTTCACTGAAGGAGGTTTAAATTTTACATGGATACTTATCTCAGATCTACCTGACAGTTTTGGAAAATGTTATATTAAATAAGAATACGGAGATGCTGTTTGTATGGTGGGTTGCAGCATTCACAGTGGGTCTGGACCACTCACCAGGGCTATGGAGATAGGGAGAAAGGTTTTATACTGGCAGTGTACCCAATAGTGATATGTGAGAACTGGACACTTGAAGAGGAACATGTGCTACCAATATATGACACTTGCAAGACAACAAAAATGCACATTAAAGGGTTTGATATATGTGTCAGTGTGAAATGCATTAAAAGTTGAGTTTAGATATAAAGCTTCTTTTTTATTGCAATCATATCACTTTGCATGTTGAGGCAGGGGCAGAAAAATCCAGAATCAAACATAAGACCTTGACTAAATTAAAGTTGAATAATAGAACTAATAGCCAAAGTTATCTGATAACTTCTCTAGCATGTGAAGTTGGCTTCAACCACAACAGATAAATAAAACCTCCTTCCTCTGTAGCATGCACAGAATTTCTACACAAGTTTGAGTGTACATTGTTTGTTTGTTTGTTTTTATTGATTATTTGGGAATCTCATACCATTCCCCCAATCTGGCTCACCTCCTAGTCATCTCATGTCTGTCCCCCTTCTCCTGTGACCTCCTGTCAACCTCCTCTCCAAAAACATCTTTTTCTTTGGACCATAAGTTCACTGGAGCATGGTCAATTTCCTACTGGCAACCCACCAAGGGAAAGCAGTCTTTCTCTGCCAGCATCTGAGACAGAAGCCATCAGCTGACGACAGCTGTGGAGTGGCTTAAATGGAGTAGGTCCACTTCTCCCTCACTGACTCTCCTGCCTGTTCCTCAATGCCGAGGTCTAGTGACTGGTGGGACCACCTCTCCCACAGACATTAACATGGCTTCAGGCAGCAGCCTTGACCTGAGGCATCCATTTGTGTTTTGGTGGGAAAATGTGCTACAGACATCTACTTGGCCCTTGGCCATATCAGGATCACTGACCCACTCATGGCACTCAGAGGGTACACAGACCATAAATATCAACATACTTTCAGGTGTAACACATATCAGCATTACTCCCTAAGGCAGCCACAATCAATAAATGGGACCTCAAGAAACTGAATAGCTTCTTTAAAACAAAGGACACTGTTATCAGAACAAAACGTCTACCTACAGAATTGGAAAGGATCTTCACCAACCCTATATCTGACAGAGGGCTAAAAACCAGTATATATAAAGAACTCAAGAAGTGGAAAAGCAACAAATCAAGTAATACAATTAAAAAATGGGGAACAGAGCTAAACAGAGAATTATCAACAGAGGAATATAGAATGGCAGTGAAACACTTAAAGAAATGCTCAACATCCTTACTCATCAGGGAAATGCTAATCAAAAAGACCATGAGATTTTACCTTACACACATCAGAATGGCCAAGATCAAAAACTCAAGTGACAACACATGCTGGAGAGGATGTGAAGAAAGGGGAACCCTCCTCCACTGCTGGTGGAAATGTAAACTTGTACAACCACTCTGGAAATCAATCTGGTGCTTTATCAGACAACTAGGAATAGCACATCCTCAAGATCCAGCTATACCTGTCGTAGGCATATATCCAAAAAAGGCTCAAGTACACAATAAGGACATTTGCTCAAACATGTTTGTAGGAGCTTTATTAGTAATAACCAGAAGCTGGAAACAACCCAGATGCCCCTCAAGTGAGGAATGGATACAGAAATTGTAGTACATCTACACAATGGAATATTTCTCAGCAATGAAAAGCAAGGAAATCATGAAATTTGTAGGGAAATGGTGGGAACTGGAAAAGATCATCCTGAGTGAGATATCCTAGAAGCAGAAAGAAACACATGGTATAGACTTACTCATATAGATATATAATATATGATAAACCTATTGAAATCTGTTTCACGAGAAACTAATCACGAGAGAGGACTCTTGCTAAAGTGCTCAATCCCCATCCAAAAAAGACAAAGAGGATATACATCAGAAGAAGGAGAAAACATGGAACAAGTTAGGAGCCTGCCACAGAGGGCCTCTGAAAGGCTCTGCCCTGCAGACTATGAGTGCAGACGTTAGACTTACTGCCAACTTTTGGTCAAAGTGCAGGGAATCTTATGAAAAAAACTGGGAAATAGTATGATCTGGAGAAGGCAGGAGCTCCACAAGGAAAGCAACAGAACCAGAAATTCTGAGCACAGGGATCTTTCCTGAGACTCATACTCTAACCAAGTACCATGCAAGGAGATAACCTAGAAACCCTGCAGAGATGTAGACCATTGTAGTTCAGAATCCAAGTGGGTTCCATAGTAATGGGAACAGGGGCTGCGTCTGACATGAACTGATTGGCCTGCTCTTTGATCACCTTACCCTGAGGAGGGGAGCAGCCTTATCAGGCCACAAAGGAAGACAATGCAGCCACTCCTGATGAGATTTCATAGGCTAGGATCAGAAGGAAGGAAAAGAAGATCTCCCCTATCATTGGACTTGGGGAGGGGCATGCGTGGAGAAGGGGGAGGGAGGGAATAATTGGGAGGGGAGGAGGGACAGAATTACAGGGGGGATACAAAATGAAAAAAATGTAATGAATAAAAATAAAAAATAAAAATGATATCATTTTGTTTATTTTCTGCAAAATATTTTAATTATCTCTCAGAAATTTTGATATACTTCCATTCCCTCAATTGAAGGGCTATTTAAACTGTTTTATTTTCCCATGTACCATTTATATTTTAACAATGAACTGTCAAATCTGAATCCTCTGTGTAAGAAAGTTCAAAATAAGTAATTTTTTCAAGACATAATTGTGGATAAGTATGCTAGAATACAGGCAAGCAATAGCCTACTAAATTGTTGTGAATGAGAAAAAAATACATAACTCTTGTAATGAAAAATGTGAGTCACAGTGAAAGCAAGGAAACTTTGCATTAATAAATAGAACAAGCAAGACTTCATACAATACACAAGTATTGGTTATTACAGACAAAGTGGAGAAAACAACCTGTGTCCTAAGGATGACAAAAAAAAAGGAGGAGGGTTAGAGAAGACAACAAATATTTTCTCCACATGTTATGCTTTAAAGGGGTCAAAGGAAAAGCGTCAGGAGAAAAGCAAACAAAAAAATAATATACGGGTTTACTGCCTTGCCAAGCAAATTCTGGGAATTTTTCAAGGCTGCTGTTCCATGTCAGCAGTTTGTTAACTATTCTGATGCGCAAGAAGCAGAAACCAGGAGAAATTCTGCACTCAATAACACTTTCCTGGAAACAATAGCCAATGATGAGCAACGGCTGCTGGCCTCAAGCCCTCCAAGTCCCGACCTCTGCCCAATAAAAAGACCAAATACAGACAACACCGAAGCACAGGAGCCTTCACCAGGAGCTGACCTGAAATGTAAGTCTATGGAACTAGCAATTTGAGCTAGATGCAGATTTGAAAGCAGGTTCCACGATAAGAGGGCAATGTTTACAAGCTTAAGGGTACAGTGGTTAGTGAGGAAACAGAGCCTTAGACCTTGAACTATACAGGGAAATGGAAGGACTCCCTGGGAATCATGAAAAGCAAGAATGGTCAGGTGAGAAGAAAGATAGAACAACAAGAAAAGTAAAATTTAATTCATTTCCACAACTGCCCATTTTTATGAAGAGTGAGGCCACATTTTTCCTAAACTTTGGGCTCTAAAAGTGTTATATGGATGTGAAACATTTTTTGTAACTCACACTTTGCTAGGCTACAAACAGCAAAAATAAAGGCTGTCACTCTGGAAGTTACAGCCACTGGGTGTATGAGGAACCAGTTGAACCTGAAATCTTTTCTAGATCCTAGGCAGTGATTGGTGTCTATGAGGGAGGACCAAAGAAAAAGACAGGACATATTTCTGGCAGACAGAGACATCATCTGCACCCCTTACTAGGGAACCCACTTGGAAACTGAGACTATGGGCTACATCTGAGCATATGTTTTCACTAGCTTTTGATCTTTGCCTTTTTGATGAGTAGAAAGTGAAATCTCAGGGTCGTTTTGATTTGCACTTCCCTGATGACAAAGGATGTTGACTATTTCTTTAAGTGTTTCTGTGCCATTTGATACTCCTCTGTTGAGAATTCTCTGTGTAGCTCTGTACCCCATTTTTTAATTGAATTACTTGGATTCTTGGTGTTAACTTCTTAAGTTCTTCATATATTCTGGGTATTAATGCTCTGTCAGTTATAGGGTTAGTGAAGAACTTTTCTCAATCTGTAGGCTGTCATTTTTTTCTAATGACAGTGTCCTTTTCTTTACAGAAACATTTTCAATTTCAGGAGGTCCCATTTGTTTTTTGCCGATCTTAGAGCCTGTGCTGTTGGTGTTCTATTGGAGAAGTTGGCTCCTTTGCCATTGAGTTCAAGGCTCTTCCTCACTTTTTCTTCTAACAGGTTTAATGTGTCTGGATTTATTTCAAGGTTTTGATCCATTAGATTTCAGTTTTGTGCAGGGTGATGAATATGGATCTATTTGACTTTTTTTTTAAACATGTAGGTATCCATGTAGAATAACACCATTTGTTGAAGATGCTATCTTTTTTCCATTATATGGTATTGGCTTCTTTGTCAATAATAAACTCTAAGTAGTTGTGTGGTTTATGTCTGGGTCTTCTGTTGGACTGGGTTTATTTCTAGATCTTCTAATTTATTTCTTTAAGCTTCCAGACTCTCTTCCAGTACAATGCATTATTTTTGTTTGGTTGTTTGTTTTGCTTCTTTGCTTGTTTGCTTGTTATTGTTGCTCTATACTCCAGCTTGAGATACGGAATGGATATAACTCTAGAAGATCTGTTATTGTATAAGATTGTTTTAGCAATTCTCAGTTTTTTTGTTTTTTCCATATGAAATTGACCATTGTTCTTTCAAAGTCTGTAAAGAATTGTGCAGATATTTTTATCGGAATTGCATTGAATTTGTAGATTGCTTTTACTAGGATGGCCATTTTCTCTAAGTTATTCCTACCAGACAGTTAAAAACTTAAAAAAAAAAACTTATGTGATTAGAAGAATTGGATGGTTTTGAATGTATTCTCAGTATAAAAAATGAGACACCACCTCTTTAAAATAAGATGATAAATAAGTCATCTTTATGTGTTGCAGAAGGAAGGTGAGTGCATCCCACAGCAAGTGGACCTCAGTGGCATCTAATCAATGCAGGATTTAGTGAATCATTGAGAAAGGATCTTATGTACAATGACGGTGTTTAAACCTTAATGAAAATATGAAACTACCCATCTAAAAAAACTGGATTGAGTGAGCTTAAATGCAGTAGATAAGAAATTAATTAATGTTTATTGTATTTCTTTTGAAAGGTAATGACTGAAAACAGACTCAAGGATAAACAAATCATTGCAGAACTTTAAACTGTTTTTTACAAAATGACACTTCTAAGATATTTGTGTATTCATATCTGCATAATCACAACACTGGAACCCAAATTATATCCAGTAATGATGTAAGCCATAAAGAGAGATTTAAAAAGAAACACAGAGAGAAAGACAGAACTGAGTAACAGTTTAAAAAATAATAATTCCCAACATTTTCTTTTGAGGACAGTGAAATAGACCTGTGCAGAAAGAAAATAGGAAGTTTTTACCATTTTCAGCTATACACCAGAGATATCATTCAGATCTTTAAATTATGTATTCTAACAATTAGTGATAAGTTTAACACAGTGAAACTACACGGACTTCACATGTCAACTCTGTCTTTATTTTGTTAATGGATTTGTCAGACAGTTGCTTTGGCCTATCTGCTATCAATGTGGTGATTTCCTTTGTGTCCCATGTACTTCATAATTCAACCAGTACTTTTTCTTTGCTTAGTTTCAGCCATGGCTTCTTTACCAGTGATGTTATTTCTCATGACTCTGCTGCTGCCATCAATACTCACTGAAGGAACAGTGAATTTTACGTAGATAATTATCTCAGATCAAACTGAATTTCTTAAAATGCTACACTACATGAATATACTGAAACACTGATGGTGTGGTTAATTACAGCATTCTCATTGGGTGCTTGGAGAACTTAAAAGGACAATGAAGATAGAGAGTGTAGTTGTACCCTTTTGCGCTGGTAGCTCTTGTGCCAGCTAGTGACAAGTGGGAACTGAACCCTTGAAGAGGGTGCTACAAATGTGTGATACTTACCAGACATCCAAAATATGCATTATGGGACCTGAGATACGTTGTCAGTGAGGGAAGCATTAAAAGATTATTTTATATATAAATCTTGTCTTTGATTCTGATTATGCCACAGTGAAATCAGAGGTAGAGGGAGAAGACTTTATCATTGAACTAAGGACCCATCTCAGATAAGGTTAAATAAGAGAACCAATAGAAAAAATTATCTCATACCCTCTATAGTAAGTAAAGTTACACTGAACCTCAAGAGATTAATAACCCCTCTTTTCTCTGTAACATGCACATGGTTCCTAATCAAGTTCGATGACATATTCTTCATTCATAATGTAGTATGTTTTGGATCCATTCAGCATTTGTTCATTTATTTATTTACTTATGTATCATTGATTTGTTACTTATATTGATTATTAAGGAATCTCACACCACACCAGCCAATCATGTTCACCTCCTCTTTTTCACATCTATTCCCCTTCTTTCGTGACTCTCACCCCCTAAAAAATTAAAAAAGGGATATATGTGTGTTCCATTTATTCACTGCAGCATGGTTAAATTCTTAGTTGCCTTCCCCCCTAAGGAGGGTGAGGCATTCTCTGATCTCTGCTTTCATCCAAGCCAGAAGCCATCAGATGAGCAGAGGTGTTAGGTCACCCAAGGAGTGTCGGGCCATCTCTCTGTTGCCTAAGCTCTAGCATACATCAGTGTTGTAGGCTTTTGAGTGGTTGGCCCAGCTTTTCACAGACATTAAGGTAGCTTAAGAAAGCAGCACTGACCATAAACATCCACATATGCTTTGGTGTTAAGAATGTTGTGGACATCAACATGCCTCTTGGCCATAGGACCACTGACCCACTCATCACATGAGGGCCAAAAAGACGATGATCTTCAATATGCTCTCTGGTGGTTCTCCAATGGCACTAACAGGTGCACAGAAGCAAAGCCTGAAACAGCACCTAGGCATTAGGAAGATGCATAGATGGCATACTCCCACATGAATCTCAGGCTTCTTTGCATTCTGGAGATGCAACATCAACCAGTGACACCAACATGGACTCCAGGGGTACCAAGGTCCATAGTGGTCATTTAGGTGGTCCAATTTGAAAAGCGATCCTTTCCTCCTATCAGCAGAATCAGGGGATCATTCAGACAGGTAAAAGGATTGGTGGCTCAGTCAGTATCTGCATGAGCTCCAGGCTGTGGTATGTTATCATGCTTACCCTTCTGAGCAATGACAGCATGTAGACACCTCAATCTTCTCTCTCAGTTGTCACTGCCATCAGGTTTCCAATCCACCTCTCTCCCTAGCTCACTCAGCACTGTGATTTACTATCATTCCTCCATTTCCATCGTGTATTTTTTCCTTGTATTGGTGCTTGGGTGGCTTCCAGCTCTCAAAAAGTATTCTTAAGATGTAATGCTTTAAACATTATCCTCAAAAATTTTGAAATTTAACCCTCCCAATAAAAGTTCCCCTGATACTCCTGAGAAAACATGTTTCTTCAGATATATATATGAAACAAGATAGCATATAAATAGAAAATTATTATTACCTTTACTTTCAGATAACTCGTTTTTTAGACATGAAATGAACTATGTTTATATTTGGGTTGAGTCTAATCATCAGATAGTGTGGCTGTATATGACAACCTTGCCTTAGACAAATATCAGTGGTTCTGTATTATAAATTTCTAGAATGTGCATTTTGTTTTACCATGAATTGTTAGTGTTTTAGGCCTAATTGTTGAAGCACAAACTATTAGTCCCTGTTCCTGGGAACATAAAATGAAACATAGTTATAGACCAAGAGTAAACAAATGCCATGCAGTATGGTGAGGTCTATGAAACAGATTTTAAAAACTCAACCCTTGATCATGGTGGAGTTATTAACTCAACTTGAAATACTAGAGAAATTATGAATCCACAGCCTCTTCTTATCCTTCTGCATCTGGTGTAAATATGATGGACAAGTCTTGTTTGCTTGGAGTAAGCCTTGTTATAAACAATTGTCTCTACCTTATGTTCTGACACAGACTCAAAAAATACCCACCATGTCTGCTGATAACAAGACAAATCACAGTGCTGTCTTGGAGAAGACTGATTGTCAAATTGAAGAAAATATCACAGAGGTCTTGAAGAAGATACTCTGTGTCTCCCATGAGGACCAAATATTGTTTGAAGACCTGGCCAATGATAATCAAAACATGTTAAGTCTATATCAAGGGGTCCCATAAAATGTCACTCATGTGGTTCTTAGCCTTCAATTTACTGGATTTAGATACCAACAAGACAATTACGGATGAATTCATGAAACCAGTAGAAAAGGTGTTGATTTCCAGAAACTCTTGTTAGGAGCCTCCTGGTTGCCTTCTTTTTCTTTCTCTCTATTAGACTCTCTTCCAATTCCTATATTCTCTTTAGTTAACAAACAAAATAAATGAGGGTGGAGTCTGTAAATAAACCCAATAAATTAGTCTTTCTCTTTTTAGTAAACACAAAAATGGCTAGAAGTAGCACAGCACATGTCCAGAACCAGGTGTGGAAGGAGCAAGCAGCTAATAAATAACATCACTTTAGAACCAATGGTCTCACTATTCTTTCTTTAAATTCACTTGTTATTAAATAGAACGATTGGTCATGGGCCACTCATACTTCCTCCCCATGATAGTCTGAACAAGCATTAATGTAAATATTTTATGCTTTGAATTACGATGCTTTGTAGTAATAAAATATTAAGTATTGTAGTTTAATCGTTTAAGTTTGTTGTGTTTGTTTTTGTTTCATTCAAGTATGTGATGCATTTGTTAACATTCACATCTCAGACACTCTTATTTTCCTCTATCTCCAATGAAGTATCATCTCTCTTCCAAATAAGTAACTCTCCTATCATGTTTTTCTGTTTTCCTGTTTGTTACATACTGCATATTAATTTTTTTCTCTCATATAATATATCCAAAGCACAGCCTTCCCTATACCATGAGGATTTTATTCCTACTGGAACAATGATACTTCCAGAAGTATATTTACAGTTTGGGTTTTTTTTTTTAGCTTCCAAGATTTTTTTCCATATAAAATTACATATTGTATTTTCAGGATCTGGACAGAATTATGCTGGTGTTCTTATGAGGATTGCATTGGATCTGTACACTTTTTATTGTAGGATGGACATTTTCACTATGTAAATTTTACCAATCTATGATCAGAGAAGATATATCAATCTTCTTATATCTTCTTCAGTGTGTTTCTTAAAAGAATTAAAGTGTCTATCAATAAGCCTTGCTCTTCATTGGTTAACGTTACCCCAATATATTTATGTTGTTTTGAGCTGTGTTGTAGGGTGATGTTTCTAGGTTCCTTTCTTTTATCCAATTCTCATTTTTATACATCAGTGTTGCTAATTGTTTTTTAGTTAATCTTGTATCCAGACACTATGCTGAAGGTGTTCATCAACTGTATACATTTCCTTATAGAATTTTTGGGTTTCTCAAATTCTCCTATCTACATGTAAATATACTTTGACTTCTTCAATTCCAATTTGTACACACTCTAAATCCTTCAGTTGTCTTCTTTCTCTAACAAATACTTCAAATACTACATTGAATAGATACAGGAAGTGTGGACAGCCTTACTCTGGAACCCACACGGACTGTGCTGCTTACAGCTACATCTGAGCAGGGGATGTAGATCCTTTCCATGAACAGTCCTTGGTTGGTGCATCAGTCTTTTCAGGACCTCCTTTGCTCAGATATTTTAGCTTTGTTGGTCTTCTGCTGAAGCTCCTTCCCATCTATGTCATCATAATCCCTTCTTTGATAAAACTCCATGCATTCTGCCCAAAGTTTGGCTGTGTGTCTCAGCATATGCTTTGATCCCCTGTTGGGAGGAGCATTTCAGAAGACCTTCTATATTAGGTTCCCATCCTATTCCCTCTCTGTCATGAACTTGGCTGCCTGCCCTTTGATCTCTTCCTTCTGGCAAAAAAAAAAATACTAAAGCAAACAATAAGCTTAAGAAAAGGTTTTAAGAATTTTGAATGTAAAGACAGTACACAAAATGAGACATCACAACTTACCTTTACAAAGTAAGTCATATAGATGTATTCAAGAAGGAAGGTAACTACATCCCAGTCTAAGCGGTTTTGAGCAGCATTGAAAGGATGTCGGACTTGACCATTGAGAAAAGACATGTGCCCTGAGCAGAGTGTGTTTGACACTTAATGAAAAATGAAATTTCCCCTGTAACAAATGATGGAATGAGTGAACTTAACTTGAATACATATGTAATTCAATAGTTGTATTTGTATTTTACTATTGAAGAAAAGAATTGATACCAGTATTAAAATATTGGCAAAACTTTAATAATAGTTCTTCAAAAACATCATTTCTTGAGTTTTTATATATTTATATTTTCATGTTCTCAACCCTGGCATCCATATTCCTGTCCAGTATTGATGTAAACTATAAACAGGGAATAGTAAATAAGCATGATAAAAAACACACAGCAAAAATAAAAGTAAAAAATAAAAAACAAATCAAAAAATAAAATCTGAATGTTTTCCACACATTCCCCTTTTGAGGACAGAGAAATAGAGGTGTGCAGGAAGAAACTAGGGATTCTTTAGCCTTTTAAGGGCCATATTGGAGACATCATTCATGTCCTTTAGCTTAGGTTTTCTCTCAGTTAGAGGTAAGGTAGACACAAAGAAAATACAGAGACCCCCACATGGAAATGTTTCCCGTATTATATAAGTGAATTTGATAGCCAGAGTAGCCTTGGCATATCTTCTATCAATGTGTTGGTCACCTCTGTGTCCTATGCACTGCTTAATTTAAGCAGGAACATTTCTTTGCTTAGTTTCAGGCATGGCTTCTTTCCCAGCAATGTTTATTCTCATTGCTCTGCTACTTCCATCAATGTTCACTGAAGCAAGTTTTAATTTTACATGGATATTTATCTCAGATCTACCTGACAGTTTTGGAAAATGTTATATTAAATAAGAATACGGAGATGCTGTTTGTATGGTGGGTTTCAGCATTCACAGTGGGGTCTGGACCATTCACCAGGGCTATGGAGATAGGGAGAAAGGTTGTATATATACTCCGACACTGGCAGTGTACCCAATAGTGATATGTGAGAACTGGACACTTGAAGAGGAACATGTGCTACCAATATATGACACTTGCAAGACAACAAAAATGCACATTAAAGGGTGTGATATATGTGTCAGTGAGAAAAGCATTAAAAGTTGAGTTTAGCTTGGGATCCAAGATGGATGCCAC
>JAQQSO010001912.1:0-14845 GCA_028658305.1 Pachyuromys duprasi
TGGATGTGTCCTGGAACCCCTGTTCAGATGGGACCCAGGATAGCTTAGTGTAGGACTAAAGACCCTAGTGAGGGAAACAGGGATTGTTTCAGTCTTGAACTTGATGGCTGACTCTTTGACCCTCCCCCATACATGCTGGGGAGTGACAGACTGGCTACATCCCAGTGGAGGACATTGCAGCCAGCCCTGAGGAGACAGGATGAGCTGGGGTTGGATGGAAGGGGAGGAGGTCCTCCCCTGTTGGTGGACTTGGACGGGGCGGGGAGGAGATGAGGGAGGGTTTGGGAGGGTGGGAGGGAATGAGGGAGGGGGCTACGCCTGGGATGCAAAGTACCTAACCTGTGATTGATAACAAAAAATAAAAAATGAATATATATAAAAAAAGAATAACCCAGGAAGTACTTTCGCAGTGGAGATGCTAGAGAGACTTTGGAGTTTGATGTTGTTGAAGGAGAAAAGGGTGTGGAGGCAGCAAATGTTACGGGCCCTAGCGGAGTTCCAGGTCAAGGCAGTAAATATGCAGCAGACCATAACCATTATAGACGCTGTCCACGTCATAGAGAGCCTCCACGCGATTACCAGCATAACTACCAGAACAGTGAAAATGAGGGATCAGAAAGAGCTCCTGAAGGCCAGGCCCAACAGCGCTAGCCCTAGAGCAGGCAAAGGTTCCCACTTTACTACATGTGGAGACCCTATGGACGTCGACCACAGTATTCCAACCTTCCTGTGCAAGAAGAAGTGATGGAAGGTGCTGACAACCAGGGTGCAGGAGAGCAAGATAGACCAGTGAGACAGTATGTATCCGGGTTACAGACCACGAATCCGCAGGGGCCCTCCTCGCCAAAGACAGCCTAGAGAGGATGGCAATGAAGAGGACAGCAATGAAGAGGACAAGGCAAATCAAGGAGATGAGACCCAAGGGCAGTAGCCACCTCAAAGTCGGTATCACAGTAACTTCGATTACCAATGGAGACGCCCAGAGAACCCTAAACCACAAGAGGGCAAAGAGACAAAAGCAGCGGATCAACCAGCTGAGAATTCATTTGCTCCTAAGGCTGAGCAGGGCCGGGCTGAGTAAATGCCGGCTTACCATCTCTACCATCATCTGGTTTGGTCATCCAAAAAGAAGAAATGAATATGAAGGTCCAGCAATAAGAAATGAACAAAGATTGGAGCTGAAGAGCTAAGTGCTTGCTTTTTGCCCATTGACCAGATACACTAGAACTATCTGCATTATCTATGCAGTGTGGGGTTTTTACTATTTTTACCTAAAGATTTCTCTTTTTGGTAATGACAAATGTATTTTTTAAAGAAAAAAACTGGTTTTTCTCAATAAACCTAAATAGTTTTGAAATTGTTTCATATCTGCTCAAGTTGATACTTTTTTAAAATGTAATTTATTTATTTTTATATCAATCACAGGTTAGGTACTTTGCATCCCACTTTTAAGAACTTCGTTTTTAATTTGTAATAAGTTTGCAACTTGATTTTTTTCAAAAAAAGTTTAATAAAAGTCTTAAATAATAATAAAAATGAAAATACATGCTTCAGAAGGGAAAATGGGAACAGAGTAGTCAATATGGTAATTCTTTTCTGTTTACTGACCAAGCCAAGGCTCAAATCAGGTGCCAAGACTTCTTGCTAGCTCTAAGTTTGAAACCATGTGCGGTATCATAAACATGAAATTATCACCCCAGGTTTTGAATTATATATCGGTATTAGCACTTAGGAGACTATATTTCATGTCTAATACACAATGCTCTATTTTTAGGTAACCTAATTTTAACTTTGTACCAATGCCATGAAAAACAAGTATCTTTGATTAGGGAACATCCAGTGATGTAAATTTCCACTCTGGTTCCATCTTGCTTGTATTACTTTTCTATTTTCTGTTCTTACCCATGTCTTACCTGAAATGACATGAGCATAAGCCCTTACTTCAAAACCTCAATGCTGGAATATTTAGATGTCCTCTTGAATAAACGAGAAGAGGGCAAAGGAGACTACAGGTGGAGTCAGTGAAATCCCCAGCAGGAAAGGAACATCATTGAGTATGTGTGCAGACAAAAAAACAATCTAAGGCAGACCTGCTTTTTTCCTGGGATCAGAAGAGAGGATCACAGCAAAGGTCAAGAGCTAGGTTGCTTTTGAGAATTCCAATTTCAGCGTCTTTACTGCTGCTGTGAGACTCTGATAACTGACATTTGCCTTTGCTTCCCTATTAAATGGAATCAATATGCCTGAAAAAATTAAGTGTAAAGAGGAAATAATAAACTGAAGAAAATAAAAAAATAGATGTTCACAAAAATGTTGTTACTTGAAAGGGGAAACATATCAAATAATTTTAAAAGTATCTTGGATTCTCTGTTCATATAAAGTTGTTATATATATACATATACATGTGTGTGGGGAAAAGCTGTTTATGATTTTCCTAGGTATAGGGAACTGGAATTGCTGGATCATATGATAGCTGTATATTTTACTTTTTGAAGAACTGCCAAACTATTTTCCATAGTGGCTGCTGAGCCATTTGACATTCTCACAAGTAGTATATGAGGGTTTCAGTTTCCCCAATCCTCCTCTACACTTGTTATTTTTCCATTTATTATTACGATTATTATTATTATCATTACTATTATTGCCAGCCTACTGAGATCAGAGAAGAAGCACCACTCTAGAGATTATCAAGAGAAGCTTTTGACTTTGTAGTTTTGATTTGAATTTTCCTGATGACTAAAAATTGTTGTGTTTTCAGAAATAATTTGTTTCTGTTGCATTTGCATACACATGATCACACACACATATCTTTAGGAAAATTCATTTATAACAAGAATATAGACTAGTATTTATGCCAGATTGTTGAATACTCCCAATACTATGTTTATTTGTTGGGTATTTCACTTTGAAAAAGCCATTTTTGATAATTTATACATATATAAATTATATATTCAGGGCCATATCCATGAATAAAACTGATTCTCCCAGTCCCAGCCACCATCAGCTTCCAACAACTCTTCAGCAGGAGTAGAGTCTCATGACTGGTTTGATCTGCAGGGTATTAGAGCTACTGGGAATTAAAAAGTACAATTACTATGTCACGTTCAAAAGACAGGAGTTTCCAACTCTTCTTCCTATTCTTCATCGCTTATATTCCTTATACACCCTCTTCTATGATCTTCCTTGAGTTGTGGGAATGATAGTGTTGACATATGTTAAATCTAGGGCTAAACACTCACAATGACTAATGATCTTGAAGGACTTGTACATCAAAAATTATAAGACATTTAAGAAAAACAGAAAAGACATAAAAACAATTAGAAATATTTTTCAAGTTCATGGATTAGAATATAATATTATCAAAATGTTCATAATACAAAGAGTTATTTACAGATGTCTTAATCACTGTTCTATAGTTGTGAAGAGACACCATGACCAAAGCAACCCCTGAAAAAAGAAATTTTAATTGGAGGCTTGCTTACAGTTTCAGAGGTTTAGTCCATTTATCATCATGGCAGGGAGCAAATGACACACATGGCACTGGATGAGTAGCTAAGAGTTATATCCTGATCCACAGGCCAAGGTTGACAAACAGACAGACACACACATGCACACACACACACACACACATACACAAGCACACATTCACAAACACACACAGTGAGAGAAAGACAGAGAAACAGAGACAGAGAGACAGATTGACTGACTTTGTGACCCACTTCCTCCAAGGCCACACCTCTTAATCCTTCTAATCTTTTTAAGGAGTACCATTCCTTAGTAATTAAGCATTCAAATACATGAGCCTCTGGAGAGACATTCTTATTCATATCACAAGATCTAGTACCTAATAAATCCCAATGGCATTTCTTACAAAGACAGAACAATTCGACAATTCACACCGAACCAGAAAATACAAATCGCAAAGCTGAAAACATCAAGTTCCTGATTTCAAAGTATTTCCCAAGACTTCAGAACTCAAAGAATTTTCAACACTGGGGGTAGCATCAGGAATGTCAACTGTTAGTCTCACAAACACACTGAGATTCCGGGCATGTAGCAATAAAATACCATGAATACCACTCTTCTTACTGAGGTTCAATGATTTTTCTTCAGTAAATGCTCCCTGAATTCCTACAAAACTTTTGTTTAGTTCCTAGAATTCTGTTCTTAATAATTGTATTTATGTTTCTTTTTTACGTGTGTGTGTGTGTGTGTGTGTGTTTGTGTGTGTTTTGGAATACTGATTGGTTTTCTTAAGGAAGAACCTACCATTCAGTATATACAGTTCGCTGATCTGACACTCTCTGTATCGTAGTACCTTCAGCCTCCCCTTCAGACATACTTTATATGGACATCTATCAAGCACTGATAACTTGGCAAGGGTATTAGGGCCTAGACATTCCCCATTATCACTGAACTCAACCATGGGAAATTTTTGCTCTGTATCTTTCTCAGGGGTTCAGGGAGACTTTTCAAATCAAAATCACAGTGTGATGTTCCACTTGCCCAAAACTATATTCTCTTCCTTTTCCTTTCATGGGTATCAGAGCCTTATAGGCATGCTATATCTGTTTCTGCTCTCTTGTCTTTGTAGCTTTACATGTATATTATTGGCAGTAAACATTTGTACTCCTAATTTTATTTCAGCACCTTCCTCTCTCCTTCCCAGGGAGATCATAGTTGATAGATAACTTATTATATTTCCATATTTGGTAAAGAAATATCCAGAATTGGTGACACATACCTCCCCTCTCCCCCAACTCAGGGGAGGCTGAGGCAGGCTGATCTCTGTGAAATCAAGACCAGCTTGGTCTACTTAGTAAGTTCTAATTCATTTAAGCAGAATAGTAAGATACTGTCTCAAAAACAAAACAAAATACAATGAATAAACAACAAAAGAAGAAAGAATAAAAGGATTTCTGAAGGAAAAATAATTTTTAAAATCTGTTCTCTGTGGAATCTAATCTAGTCCCAGTCCAGAGGACTCTGTTAGAGGAACTAAAAGTAAAGTTAATTAAGCTCTATTTAAAAAGGTAAAGTGAACATAAATATAAGCAAGCATTTATCTATGCCACCTTTTTTCTAAGCATCTAGCATACGTATGATTCTAATGTAGATATGTTATATAAGTTTTGGTTGGTGCCAAGTCCAACAAAATGCATCAGTCTATGAGTTTGCACTCTTCACAATGAGTTCACATGTAACTCAACAGAAGATCTTCTCTTTCTTTCTGCAGAGATGACCTTTGATATGTTACAGAGGTTCCATTAGAGGTTCCCCAGTTTACATCACCTAATCCCAAAGCAGGAGAATGTCTCAAGCAATAGCGTCTAATTAGACAATGTTGTGGAGAAGTAATCAAATTCTTTCTGGAGACTTCATCTACTTAATGAACTTGTTTCTTGATGTTTAAAAACTTCATTACAATTTTACAAACAAGATTTCCTAGTGCTTTCTGCTTTTATTAAGACCCAACTCTAGGAGCTGGTAGACATGTTGAGTATTCCCATTTAATTTTTCAGTGCTTTTTCATAGTGAGGAGTTTTGACTCTAAGATGTCAATTCTCTGGCAAGAAAAGTCAGCTGCTAGAAGGACAATGTATTTGTTAAGTTACTTTCATACAAAAAAGATGACAAGTAAAATAGAATTGCGCAGAATTGGATATGCCTTTTCCAAAGCACAATGTTTGATGATAATTGTGTCTTTTGGCAACTTAGTGGCTGGCATTTTTCCCTTAGTCATTATTTAGCTCATGTTCCAACAAGGTATCAGGGAATATAAGGCTATGTAAAGTGCCCAGCTATTGACTATCCCTGGCTGCAGAAAACTTTTATGACAAATATTTGGCTTCATTCCTTTGTATTTTTTACTTGTCAATCATTTTTTATTGCTGTCTCTTAGAATGGTCCTGTAGTTTGGAGCTGGCACTGCCTTAAACTGAATCAAACAATTTGGGAGAGTGAAACAGGCAGATAGTTGTAATTGTTACAAATAATTAGAGATGCAAGAGGCTTGAAGACCTTGCATGTTTTGTTTTTTATCTCCCTTGGATGAATAAATGCCTTTCCCAGAGAAATACAGACTGATATACTCCTACATTAGACTTTCCTGTGACAGAATCAGGTTTCAATGAGTTTCAAGGCTAGTTTATTAAAAAAAGCTCTGTTTTTATTTTTGTGGTAATAAAGTCATACTGAAACAACATTCAATTAAATTTCAGGCAAGCTGTGTATCAGATGCTGGGAAAGACCATGGGATTGAATGCTAAATAAGGCAGAAAGGGTCCCTGGCCTCAGCAAACACGTTATCACATGGGAAATGTAAAAAGGCATGTGCAGGAGACTAGCCACTGCACTGTGATGGGTCCTATGTGAGTGTCAAGGATGGGAATATGCTAGGCAATGAAATCTTTTTAGAGGAAATGATTTCTAAGTTAAGACGTAAAGAAACAGAGAAGTGAGAAAGGGCAGATACATTAAGTGGTAGGAATGATCTGCAGAAAACAAATTCGGTGAAGTATGAACATCAAAACCCAATTTGCTTGATACAGGGAATAAAAGAAATCATGCACAGAACAGAGAATAGCATGTAACAGTGAGTTGTAAGTGAAGGATGACTACTGTTCTAGAGAAATGTGAAGCCTCATACTACATATATGTTACAAGTATGTGGCTCCTATAATTGTCTATATGTGGAGATCTTTGTTGCTCACTCTAGCATCACAGGTTTTAATTTTTATAAAATTGAATATTTAAACATTTTATATATTTATTCATTTTGCATAGCTATTGTAGCCCACTCCCTCTTCTCCTCCTGGTCCCACCCACCCTCCTTGTTCCTTCCTCTCCTCCCCTCCCCTATTTCTTAGAAAAGCAGAGCCCCACACTACCAATTCAGCCACCCCAGCTCATCAAATTGCATCAGGACTGAGTGCACCTTTTCCCCTGTGGCCTGGCAAGGCAACTCCACCAGGGGAGTGTGAAAAAAAGGAAGGCATCAGAGTCCATTTTAGAGACAGCCCCAGCTCCCCTTGTGAGGGAACCCACATGAATCCTGAGCAGCCCATATGCTACATCTGGCTAGGGGGCCTAGGTCCAGTCTATGCTATGGTCCTTGGTTGAGTGCTTCAGTTTCCACAAGCCCTTCTGGGCCCTGGTTAATTGGCTCTTTCAGTATTCTTGTGGAGCTCCTCACTCCTCTAGGTCCTTCTATCCTTCCCTCACTTTTCCACAACACTCCTTGTGCTCCTCCTGATGTTTGGCTGCAAGTGTCAGCATCTGTTTCAATCTAATGCTGGGTGGAGCCTCTCAGAGGACAGCTATGCTAGGCTCCTGTCTGTGAGCATAGTACAGTATCATTAATAATGTCAGGGATAGGCTCTCTCTCCCATGGAGTATGTCTCAGTTCGGGCCAAACATTGGTTGGACATTCCCTTAATCTCTGCTCTATCTTTATCTCTGCACACATTGTAGGCAGGATAAATTTTGGGTCGAGGTTTTTGTGGGTGGGTTGGTGTTCCCCTCTCTCCACTAGGAGTTCTGTCTAGTGACAGGGTTTCTTCTTCAGTTTCCATGTCTCCTGCTACTAAGATTCACAGTTAGAGCCACCATTAAATCCTCCCAGAAGCCTACCCTGTCTTAGGTCTCCAGCTTGTCACAGAGATGGCCCCTTCCACTGTTTCTGTTCTCTCTGCAGGCTCTCTGTACTTCCTTCCACTCATGCTTTCCTCAGGTCTGATTACCACCCTCATTTCTCTCTGTGCTCCATCTCCTACCTTGTTCCCTCTCTTCAACCACTTCTGTTGTCTAGTTTATTTACCTTTCTTTTTATTTTTAGCATTAAAAATTGCTTATATCCCCCTCACAAACATACAAGCCTCTGACCCCAAGGAACCCCAAACTAAATAAAAACTTAAGAGTATATTTGTTTGACATGATTCAAGATAAAGATGAACCATGAGGATAGGAGTAGGCTGGTGCCAACAAAAATGGATGTACATTATTCTTATAGTGTCTATTAAAATTGGCAGTAATCAGCATGTGTTTACCATACAGTATTTATCTCAAATCAGTATGTTCAGGAGTAGAACTGTGTATCAGTTTCTTCTGTCTCTAGAATAAAAGGCCAAAAGCACTTCCTTAACGTGAGAAACTTTTCTCTAGTAGGGTTGTACTATTAAGAGAATATGATTACTAGACATTCTCAATGTGGTTTCATTATGGAAAAAAACATGTTTCACATAAAACCTTCATAATATAATCCAGAGGCCAATGTAAGTCTGAAGAGAAATTAGGATAGGCCTCTTACCTGGATGATGGTCTCAGGAGGCCACTGAAAGTCAGCCATGGTTCCTAAAATCAAAGATTTCTAAGATTGTTTAAAGTAATAGAAAGCAGGGTACATATTTATAAAAATGAAAAACAGTGGAAGAAAAAAGAACAAATATCTAGCCTGGACTCAAATTTTAAACATGAACAAATTTGGACTCTATTTACCATTCTGAGTGAGATTTAAGCATCTTCACTTGAGTCCTACTTGTTTTCTTTGGATCAGTGAATTGTGCTATGACTCTCCTGTACTATATGGCTAAAATCTATCTGTAAATGAGTACGTAACGTGTGTGTCTTTCTGGATCTGGGTTACTTCACTCAGGATGATCTTTCCTAGTACCACCCATTTGCCTGCAAATTTTATAATTTCCTTGTTTTTAATACCTAAGTAGTATTCCACTGAGTAAACTTACCACATTTTCTTTATCCATTCTTCAGCTGTGGGACATCTAGGTTGTTTACAGATTCTGGTTATTACAAATAAAGCTACTAGGAACATAGTTGAGAAAGTTATTGTTGTATGGTATAAGTGAATCTTGAGGTAGCACTAGTCCCAATTTTCTGGGAAAGTGCCAGGTTGATTTCCAAAGTGGCTGTAAAAGTTTACACTCCCACTAACAATGGAGGAAGGTTCTCTTTTCTCCACAATCTCTCTAGCATGTGCTATCACTTGAGCTTTTGATCTTAGCCATTCTGATAAATGTACGATTAAATTTCAGCGTCATTTTCATTTGAATTTCCCCAATGACTAAGAATATTCAGCGTTTCCTTCCTGGCCATTTAAGATTCCTTTTTTATGAGAATTCTGTGTTTATTTCTGTACCTTATTTATAATTGGATTTTTTGGTTTGTTGGTGTTTAATTTCTTGAGTTCTTTATATATATTCAATATTAGCCCTTTGTCACGTGTAAGATTGGTGAAGCTCTTTTCCCAATCTGTAGATTGCTGTTTTGTTCTATTGACAGTGTCCTTTGCTTTACAGAAGCTTTTCAGTTTCATGAAGACTAGATAATCAGATTTTGATCATAGAGCCCGAGCAGTTGGCGTTATGTTTAAGAAGTTTTTTCCTGTGCCAATGAGTTCAAGGCTCTTCTCTACTTTCTCTTCTAATAGATTTAGTGTATCTGGAGTTATATTGACTTCTTTGATCCACTAGGAGTTGAATTTTCTGCAGGGTGATAAATATGGTTCTATTTGCATTTTTCTATTGTAGGCATCCAGTTAGACCAGCACCATTTGTTGAAGGTGCTCTCTTTTTACTAGTGTATGGTTTTGACTTCTTTGTCAAAAATCAAATATCCATAGCTGTATGGGTTTATTTCTGGGTCTTCTATTAAATTCCTTTGATTCTCCAGCCTGTTTTTATGCCAGTACCATGCAGTTTTTATTACTGTTAATCTATAGTACACCTTGAGATGAGGGATGGAGATACCTCCAGAAGATCTGTTGTTGTACAGGATTGTAAAAAATCAAGTGTCGATGGGTGTGTAGGTTTGTTTCTAAGTCTTCAGTTTGATTCCATTAATCAACAAGTCTATTTCTATGCCAGTTTTTATTACTATTGCTCTATAGGATAGTTTGAAGTCAGGGATGGAGATACATATCTCCAGAAGTTCTTTTATTGTATAGGATTGTTTTTTCTATTCTGTGTGTTTTTCTATGTGAAGTTTAGAATTGTTCTTTCAAGGTGTGTAAAGAATTGTGCTGACCTTTTGATGGGGATTTCATTAAATCTGTAAATTGATTTTGGTTGGACAGCCAGTTTTACTGTTAATCCTACCAATCTATGAGCATCTTTGCATCTGAAAATTTCAATTTCTTTCTGATACTTGAAGTTCTTATCATACAGGTCTTTGTCTTGCTTGGTTAGAGTTACACCAAGTTGCTTTATATTATTTGTGGCTATTGTGAAGGGTGTTGTTTTCACAATTTCTTTCTCAGCTCATTTGAGGTTTATGTACAGTAAGGCTACTGATGTTTTTGTATTAATTTTCCATCTAGCCACTTTGTTGAAGGTGTTTCTCAGATGTGGGGGTTTTCTAGTTTAATTTTTGGGGTCACCTATACATACTATCATATAATCTATAAGTAGCAATATTTTTACTTTCTTTTTATTTTGTATCCCTTTGATCTCCTTTAGTTGTCTTACTGTTCTGACTAAGACTTCAAGTATTATATTGAAGAGATACGGTATGAGTGGTCAGCCTTGTCTTATAACTGATTTCAGTGGGATTGACTTAAGTTTCTCTCCATTTAATTTGATGTTGGCTATAGGCTTGCTGTACATTGTCTTTATTGTGTTTAGGTATGTGCCTTATATCCCTGATCATTCCAAGACGTGTAACATGAAAGGGTGTTGGATTTTGTTGAATGCTTTTTCAGCATCTAATGAGTTGATCATATATTTTTTCTTTCAGTTTGTATATATGGTAAATTACATTGATGGATTTTTGTACATTGAAATACCCTGCATGCCTGGGATGAATCCTACTAGACCATGGTGGATGATATTTTTTATGTGTTCTTGGATTTGGTGTGTGAGTATTTTTCCATCAATGTTCATAAGGGAAATTGATCTGAAATGCTCTTTCTTTGTTGGGTTTGTGTGGTTTAGGTATCAGGGTGATTGTGGCTTCATAGAACAAGTTTGGTAATGTTCCTTCTGTTTCTATTTTGTAGACTAATTTGAGGAGTATTGGTTTCAGCTCTTCTTTGAAAGTCTGGTGGGATTCTGCACTAAAACTATCTGGTCCTGTTTTTGTGTGTGTGTGTGTGTGTGTGTGTGTGTGTGTGTTGTTGTTGTTGTTGTTGTTGTTGGGGGAATTTTTGATGGCTGCTTCTATTTCCTTAGGGGGTATAGGTCTATTTAAATTGTTTACCTGCTGTTGGTTTAACTTTGGTAAGTGAAATATATCAAGAAAATCATCCATTTCCTTTAGATTTTCCAATTTTGTGGAATATGTAATTCTGAAGTAAGACCTAATGATTCTTTGGATTTTCTCAGTATCTGTTTTTATGTCACCGTTTTCATTTCTAATTCTGTTGATTTGGACATTGTGTCTCAGTCTTTTAGTTAGTTTGGCTAAAGCTTTATCTATCTTGTTGATTTTCTCAAAGAACCAGCTCTTGGTTTCATTGATTTTTTTGGTTTTAATTTATTGATTTCAGCTCTGAGTTCGATTATTTCCTGCTATCTACTCCTCTTGGATGTGTCTTCTTCTTCTTCTTCTTCTTCTTCTTCTTCTTCTTCTTCTTCTTCTTCTTCTTCAAGCTTTCAGATGAGCTGTTAGTTTTCTAGTATAAGGTATCTCCAATTTCTTTTTTATTGTATTTGATTTTATTTCTCAGAAAATATAAACATCTTAATTTTTATTTAATTATTCACTGTACATCCTCATAACACCATCCCTCCCTTCCCTCTTACCTATTCCTCTCAAAAAGGGAAAATCCTTTCACACCCACCCCAGGTCATCAAGTTGCATCAGGTCTGTGCTTGTCCTCTTCCGCTGTGGCCTAGTAAGTCAGTCCTCATCTAATGCAATCCCCCTTTCCCTTACTGGAGGACCCATGTGAGACCTACGCTCTCCATATGCTACACCTTTGTAGGAGGCATAGGTCCAGTTCAGGCATGGTCCTTGGTTGATGCTTCATTGTCAGGAAACCCCTCTGAGCCCTGGTTTGTTGGCTATGTTGGCCTTCTTGTGGAGATCTTGTCACCTCCAGGTTCTTTTCTCTTTCCTCCTTCTACAAGATACCTTATGCATCGCCCAATTGGCTGTGAAACTTGGCACATGTTTTGAGTTGCTGCTGGGTAGACTCTCTAAGAGGACAACTCTTTCAGGCTCCTGTCTAAAAGCTTAGCAGAATATCTTTAATAGTGTCAGGAGTTGGCACTCTCCCATAGGTTATGTCTTTGGTTGGGACAGGCATTGGTTGGGCATTTTCTCAGTCTCTGCTTTTTCTCCCTGTACATCTTGTAGGCAGGGTAGATTTAGGGTTAATGTTTTTGTGAATGGGGTTGGTGTTTTCCTCCCTCTACTAGGAGACTAGTCTCTTGAACTTCTTTATGAAGGTACTTATTGCTATGGACTTTCCTATTAGCAATGCTTTCACTGTGTCCCATAAATTTGACTATGTTGTATCTTCATTTTCTTTGAATTTTAGGAAACATTTATTTAAAACTTCCAGTCTCTGAAGAAAGGAATAGAACATATCAGAAGATGGAACGATCTCCCATGCTCAGAGCTTGGCAGGATTAGCATAGTAAAAATGATCACCTTACCAAAAGCAATTTACAAATTCAATGCAATTTCCATCGAATTACCAACACAATTCTTTACAGACCTTGAAATAAAAATTCTCAACTTCATATGGAATAACAAGAAACCCAGAATTCCCCTCCCTCGTCTCCTGCTAGTCCCACCCTCCCTCCCTCTTCTCCCCCTATGCCCCTCCTATAGTCCACTGATAGGGGAGGTCCTCCTCCCCTTCTCTCTGACCTTATCCTATCAGGTCTCATCAGGACTGGCTGCATCATCTTCCTCTGTGGCCTGGCAAGGCTGTACGCTTCATTATATTCTAAACTTTTACCACTGAATACCTCAAAATACTCTGGGGATATTTTTGTTTTTGGATTTTTGCTAAATGTAAGCATTTTTCTCTTCTGTAAGATTTATGTTATTTTTAAATCTACATCAATAGTAGCATATTATTTTAGTGTTATCCGGTCTCTTCTGAGTGCACAGTCTATTGTATTTACTGTTTTGCTTAATTTTATCAGCAAATATATTTAATTACTTCTGAAAAAAAAAAGAAACCCAGAATTGCTAAAACAGTCCTCTACAATAAAAGATCTTCTGGAGGTATCTCCATCCCTGATCTCAAGCTGTACTGTAGAGCAACATTAAAAAATCTGTATGGTACTGGCATAGAAACTGGCTGGTGGATCAATGGAAGAAAATAGAAGACCTTGAAATAAACCCACACACTTACAGACACATGATTTTTGACAAAGAAGCCAGCCAAAGCCATACAGTGGGGAAAAGATAGCATTTTCAACAACTGGTGCTGGTTGAACTGGATATCTACATGTAGAAAAATGCAAATAGATCCATACTGATGACCCTGCACAAAACTAAAGTCCAAGTGGATCAAAAACCTCAATATAAAACCAGAAACACTAAACCTGTCAGAAGAAATAGTGGGGAAGAGCCTTGAACTCATTGGCACAGGAGACAACTTCCTAAACAGAACACCAACAGCACAGGCTCTAAAATCAACAATCAATAAATGGGACCTCATAAAAATGAAAAGCTTCTGTAAAGCAAAGGACACTGTCAGAACAAAATGACAGCCTACAGACTGGCAAAGGATCTTCACTAACGCTACATTTCTTCTTTGACTCAGTGGTCATTGAGGAGTAAGTTGTTCAGTTTCAAAGAGTTTGTAGATTTTTTCCTGTTTTGGTTGTTGAAATCTAGCTAATCTATCGTCTTCTGATAAGATACAAGGGGTTATCTCAATTTTCTTGTATATGGTGAGACTTCTTTTAAATTTTTATTTTTTATATTAATTACAGTTTATTAACTTTGTATCCAAGCTGAGGCTTCTTTTGTGACCAGGTATATGATTAATTTTGGAAAAGGTTCGGTGAGGTGCTGAGAAGAATGTATATTCTTATGTGTTTGGATGAAATATTGTGTAAATATTTGTTAGGTCCATTTGATTCATGATGTCTGTTAGTTTTGCTAATTTTTTTAGCTTCTGTCTTGAAGATCTGTCTATGGATGAGAGTGGGGTGTTGAAGCCTCCTGATGTTAACGTGTGAAGTCCAATGTGTGTTTAAGTTTTAGTAGTGTTTCTTTTGTGAATGATGGTACCTCTGCATTTGGGACATAGCTGTTCAGAATTGAGATTCATCTTGGTAGAATTTTCCTTTGATGAGTATGATGTGTCCTTTCCAATTTCATTTGATTAATTTTGGTTGAAATTCTGTTTTATTAGAAACTAGAATGGCTACTATAGCTTGCTTCTTGGGTCCATTTGGTTGGAATATTTTTTCTCCCTTTACTCTGAGATAATGTCTATCTTTGTTGCTTTTCTTGTATAGAACAGTTTTATGGATGCTGTTTTTACATCCATTCTGTTAGCCTGTATCTTTTCATTGGTGAATTGAGTCTATTTGATGTTGAGTGATATTAATGATCAATGATTGTTACTTCCTGTTACTTTGACATTGGTGGTGGTAGAGTGTATGTGGTGTTCTTCCCTTCTTTTGGTTTTGCTGATATGGGATTAATTTTTTTCCTGTGTTTTCCTAGGTTCTAGTTAATTATTTCCTGCCTCCTTGCGTGGGAATTTTCTTTTTTTTTAAATGTAATTTATTTATTTTTATATCAATCACAGTTTAGGTACTTTGCATCCCAGGCATAGCCCCCTCCCTCATTCCCTCCCTCTCTCCCCATCCCTCCCTCATCTCCTCCCCGCCCCCTCCAAGTCCACTGATGGGGGAGG
>JAQQSO010001913.1:0-14845 GCA_028658305.1 Pachyuromys duprasi
AGTGTCTTCCTGGGGCAGCCATCTTGGATCCTCCCATGAATCCCGCCAACACTTTCTTTCTATAGGTGTGCTATATATTCTGGGAATGTCTTATCGAATAAATAGAATCAATCCTTAGAGTTAAAATTAAAAATGCTGAGTGTGAATGTTACATTTCTTTATCACAGCTATGATTATGTGAAACACTATAAATATTAACCAATTAGATATAATAAATCTAATATATATATATATATATTTCAAAACACAGCTTATACAATACTAACATCTATCCTTTTGTCTGGCTAATAAAAAGGAATAAATGTGAAGAACTGTAATGAGACACTACTCAGAGACCCCATAGCTGTTTTATAATTGTAGAGATCTTTCTTTATGGATCAGTCATGATAGCTTGTGAAGCAACTGACATGGATGTAAAAGACTGCACTCTGGGGTCATTTATTTATTTTAATGAGGATTCTAAATGGATTAGAAAACACAGTGTAAAATGAGTTTTTATTTTTGCTGAAGTGTTCATGGATGTTGCCTCAGCTCTTGAAGGCCCTCTGGTTAGCCTCTGTTCATAGGCTAGGGTTCCTATGGGTGTCAGAATTGCTTTAGACCTATTTTAAGGGTCAATGAGATTGGCAGCACATCTTGGACTACCTAAATTAATGCTTCAGTGAAGCTGTAAAGATCAATACAGAAACTGAAAGAAACCCACCTGTCCTTCGCAAGGAAACTCTGACGTTGGCATGATTTGCTCTGCACATTAGGTCTGTGTCCCTGGAGGTTGGCCTTGTTCTGCACTATAAGCGCTGCTGATGATTATCTTAATTAAATGCAGCGTGATAAGCATTGAGTAGATTTGGTCTCAGCTCCTGGCATTAAGATTAATCAGAGTGGCTGACTAATGGCAATTCTCACAGGAAAATATAATAGAAGCCAAGATGTTGTAGAAGTGAGGATAGCACTGCCAAAACCCATGAAAATATGGCAAGTATATAACAGAACATTGGTAACCTGCCCCTCCCGCTCCACTTACATTCTATGTGCTATCAAATTCCCAAAATGATAGAGTATGGCAGGGGTTATGTGGGGCACTCCTTATGTTGTGATGTTGGAACATGAACAAGATTAGCTCCTCTATATGAGGGTAGATAGCTCTTTAGAATGTGAAGATCCACTAGTCACCTGTCAGCAACTTAATAAGGCCTTCAATGACACTCCGTTTTTCTGATAGCATGATCACTGAATCTCACCCTACAGAACTGTCATCAAAAAAGCTTTTTGTTTAAGAGAGCCACTGTATGATGCTGACTTCTTTTTTTTTTTTTTTTTAAATCTTCAGGCTTAACAAATGTCAGATTCTTCACAGTACTGGATCTATGATTCTGAACATTTTGTGTCTTATGTACAGAGTTCAAAATACTAAAACATATGAGTGTTTGCACTTAAAAGCTCAGCATTAAGCAGTATATCAAAAAACAACTAGCAGTCTTTCCTTGCTTTAAGAAAACCATGCCCTTTCCCCAGTCCATTGATAAGAGAGGTCCACCTCCCCTTCCTTCTGACCCTAGCCTATCCGGTTTCATCCAGACTGGTTGAATTGTCTTCCTCTGTGGCCTGGTAAGGCTGCTCCACTCTCAGGGGCAGATGATCAAAGAGCCAGCCACTGAGTTCATGTCAGAGACAGTCCCTGTTCCCCTTACTAGGAAGCCCACTTGGAGACTGAGCTACCATGGGCTACATCTGTACACAGGTTCTAAGTTATCTCCATGAGGAGAAGAACAAGGAAGGATGAGATTAGTAGGGACAAGGGAGGGGGGCACAGCTGGGATACAAAATGGATAAATTGCAATAATTAATTAAAAGAGAAAACCAAGCTATTTAACAGCTAAATATTTTTTTCTCATTCATGAAATAAAAAATAAATATTGAAAAAAAAAACCCTTCCAGATTTTGTACTAACTTTGTAGTCATTTGTCTTAGTTGCCAACTCCTGAGTGCATTATGGCGTTCAGGGCGGGAAATTCACATACTTGTAGCACAGCAATTTAACAACCAAAAAATAGTTGCTCCCTGTGACTGGCTCTCTTTTAGATAGATAAATGGAGAGAGAAAAAAATTCCAGACAGTTGCTTTTAAGTTTCAAAATGTCCTTTTCCTATCAGGCATGCTGCACAGTGGCTGCTGCCATCTTGGAGCCCAAGTTCTGTTTTCTTGGTATGTTACATGAATATGCTTTGGTTTTAATTCCAAGTGTGGGATTTTAGTTGGGCTATACTTTGTTCACACCTGTTAACTGTCTCCTGCTAAGCTTGCCTTTTGCCAGCTAGTAATACCCAGTCAGGGTAGCAGGGTCTGTCTCTGGCATGAACTCAGTGGATAGCTCTTTACTCATCTCCCCCTGTGGGGGGTGGGGGGCAACCATGCCAGGCCACAGAGGAGGAGGAGGATGCAGCCAGTCTTGATGAGTCCTGATTGGCTAGGGTCAGACAGTATGGGTGGAGGTCCTCCCCTATCAGTGGACTAGGGGAGGGGCACAGGAAGAGAAGAGGGAGAGCTGGACTGGGAGAAGACAAGGGAGGTTGCTACAGTCCAGATACAAAGTGAATAAATTGTAATAACTAATAAACAAATACACAATTTTTAAAGTAAAAATAAATTTCAAAATGTCATATATTGATTTCAAGTCTATTTATTATATTTGGTGTATGCCTGCATGTGTATATATGCATTGTGTGAGTATGTGTGTTTGTGTGTAGACGCCATATAATGCTCATGGAGGGCAAATGATAATTCACTAGCATCAATTCTTGCCTTCCACTATGGTTCTCGTGGATTAAACTTAGGTATTCAGGCTCTTCCTGCAAGGAATTTTACCAAGTGAGCTCACCATAAATTATTTGGAAGGTTGTACTTAGTCCGCACAGGAATGGACCCCACCCATTGGAGGAAGGGCACAAGAAGCCTTGTCCCTCCCTGTTACATGTTTGCTAAGGAAAGATTCAGAGAAAGGGAGTTATTGCCTTTATCTGTCTCTTCATTGATGGTTCCTTCAGTCTCTAATGGAGAATTACAATCCAATCGTCATGCAAATGACTCCTGTCAAAGGAGTTACAAAACAAAATGAATAGTCATGAGTCAAGGAAAGGAACTTATAGGGAGAAAGGAACTTTGGCAACAATGAGGGGTAATGGAAAAATGAAGATAGAGTAATTAGAACACATTATTTACATATTGAAGGACAAAGTTAATAAAATTGGTTAAAAAAAGGAAAATAATAAAGAGGTGAATACAGAGAAGATATACGGGCAGAGAATAACACAAAGAAGAATGCCATCATCAACAGAGGTATATATATATGTTTTATATATATATAACATAGGTTGTATGTGTGTTTGTGAGCACTCTAATACTGATAAACCAAACAAATTTCAATGCTAGAGTAGATAAATGCTATTAAAATAAACAGTACAGGCTAGGGTCAGATAGAAGTGGAGAAGTCCTCCCTTATAATGGACTAGGGAAGGGACATAGGGGGAGAAGAGGGAGGGCAGGTGGGACTGGGAGGAGATGGAGGGGGCTACAGCAGTGATATAAAGTGAATACATTTTAATTAATTAATTAATTAATTAATTAATTAAAAAATAAACTACAACCTAAACAAATGTATCTAATTCATATTGGGGAGCTTCACTGCATTTCCATTATCATTAGATGCTACTAAGTTATTCTCACGAGTAGTGTAGTTGAAATACAAAAAACCACCACATAATTTGAAGATAACTAAATGGTGCTAAAAATGATTATATAAACACACAGATATATACACAGAAAGAAATGCGGCAGAAGCACAGGAAGATTTCCTTTCCTTGCGCTTCATTAAAAAGGGTTTGTTTTAAAAATTGTATCCCTCTAATTCCTCTAGGTGTTTGTCAGCTTAACAATATATAAGTTTCTGCCATATAGTTTATATCTAGCCTCACTCATATATTGATATAAACCTGCCTTTGGATCATCATCTTAGCCTCTTTTTCTACTTCTGGTTTCCTTCGATATCTTTCATACTCTACTTACTCATCTGTTCTGTCTTGGATGACTTGATAAATATAAAGTTGTAGCTGACATTCAATATTTTCTTATATTTCATTGAATTGCTTTTTAAAGAATTCTAAAGACCCCTTTGCATATGCTCACTATTTTCCTTTAACTATTATAGTTCTAACATAATTATATTTTCATAGGTTTCAATATTATTAGCCACTTTGTTTAATAGGAAACAAACCAATGAAAAATGAAAAAAAAAAAAACGGTTTGTAACACCTAGTACTATTATCAGTTTCTTGAGATGAAATCATGAAAATATAAAGGTAAAAAGTAATACCCTGTGCAAGAAGTTATTAATTGGAGATAACTTCTAAGTTAGTTTTCTCCAGCAATCTCACTGGGTAAGAAACAACACTGAAGAGCTGGCCCTATGCCAACACAAAGCAAACTCAATGGAACTTTTGTAGATTATTTTAGATATATTGCTTTTTTGTGAATATTTTAAAAATATTACTTCTTTTCATATATCATGGTTTCCGGTTTTGTACTTTTAAGGTTTTGCGGGGCTTTAGCTACTTTTTTTTTCTTTTGGTGTGTGTGTGTTTCTTGAGCTTTCTTCTGTTTTAAAACTTTTTAAAAAGTATTTTATTGCCTGTTTTTTAAAAAGAGAGAGAAACAAGATTTGGAGTTAAATGTGTGATGAGTTTAGAAGAATTTGCAAAGAGATGGAGGAGGAAAAATATTATCAGAATACAGTGCATGAAAAATATTTTAAATGGCAATGCTATTGCTTCTTACGTTGGCCAACGTCTTATCCTACCACCCAAGAGGCTAGAGTGGGTAAATCTCTAAGGTCAATACCAGCTTCACTCTTCATTGAGCCTGTCTACAATAAAATTAAAAGTGAAACATGATTTGGCCTTTGATGTTCATGCTCAGAATCAACACCATTGTGTGCATTTAATAAAGATTTGACAATCATGAAAATAGAGAACATTGGAGTTCTTTCTCCTCAGGGTAGAATACACCAATTCTTTTTATCATGTGAAGTGTTCAGCCATGAAATATACATACAAGTAACTTTCTATGGACTACAGCAGATATATTTAGCAATATATACCTAAATACATTTATACATGCAATAACAATTAATGAAAAAAGAGGTCAGGAATTTAAAAGAGAATGTATAAAGAGGTGTATGGGAAAATTCATAGGGAGGAAAGTGAAGGAAGAAATTTTGTAGTTATATTATAGTATGAAAAACAATTCTAATCATGTGATATTCATAATATTTTAATGTATTTCTTAGGGAGGGGCATTGGAGGAGAGGAGGGAGAGAGGGATTAGAGGGATGTGGAAAGGGTTACATCTGGAATGCAAAGAGAATAAACTATAATTCATAAAAAATATAAATTTTCAAAAAGAAAAAATCAGCACAATAGGAAAATACAGGATGCCATTCTAGACCAATTTTGAAAGAAATTTTATAAATCAAATAAAAAGCAAATCAGAACAGTGGCAAATAAGGGGCTTCTCCTAAGAAAGTTCTTTAGTCATTCTCACAATTTTGTGAAAGCCAGCATAGAAACAAAGAAGAACGATCCTCCTCTGGTCGGTATTTTTAAATTAAGCCATTTTACTGATGTTTTTTTAAGAAAAAAAATGGCTGATTCAAAGAAATAAGAGAGGCAGGAGGTGTTAAAAGATACAATCAGTGTCAGAATGTCCCGTATGTTTATTGTCAGAATACAGACATAATCGCAGTATCTTCCAGAAAATAAATGCTCCTTCGAATGCCGAGTTAGACATTTATTCAAGATTAAGCCTAACTATAAACGGTTACCAGTCGTAAAAACCTCCAGCATATCATTTTTCAAAATAATGCATACATGAAATTCGCCAAACTGTTTTTTTCTTTTCCAGAAATGTTAAAAATAATTTTTTCTTACAGTATACAAAACAATAACAAAACTTTTTCTATTAAAATAACAAAGAAAAAAAGAAAGAAAAGTCAACAGTTATGTCTATTTACCATCTGATTTATTTTAAATTTTCCAGAGTATACTTTTTCTAGAAACTATTTTTAGAAACTTCCATCGTGACATTTTTAATGACTGTGTAAAATGAACACTGAACATTATTTTTCCTCAGGTTGTTCACTCTTGTCCTCTTTTTATAACTGGTAACTATTTATAGTGAGGCTTGATCTTGAAGAAATCTCCATATCCACATTCAAAGAAGGAACATTTGTGTCTTGAAGATAATGCATATATATATATATATATATATATATATATATATATATATATATATATATATATATATATATATATATATATATATATCCTGATCCTCTACTCTACAATAGTGGTTGTACTCTTAGGTTTACGGCATTTTGAAAATAAATATGTTTAAACATATTCATTTGTACAGGAGACCAGGACACATGCCATGGTGCTTAAGCCACAGTGTACATGCGGAGGTCAGAGGATAATCTTCAGGAATTGCCTATCCTCTCCATCTTTTTGGATCTGAGGATCAAAGTCAGGGAATACGCTTAAAGAAAGTTCCTTTATCACTGAGCTATGTCTCTAGCCAGTCTTCATACTAATAAAAGACTCAGTGTTGGTTTTGTTTTTAAATAAAGCTATAAAATAGTAAAGCAAGAGCTGCATAAGGTGCATGACTAATTCATAGCCCATAACAAGAAAAGGGGACTCTAAAAATCAATGTTTCAAAATAATCTCAATGATGAAGACCTAAATTTGTCTAGTCTTGGTTCCTTGGACCGAAAAAAAAGTTAAAGTGGCCAAGATTGATGGCATGGTGCAAATTATATGCACGTCTTTTACGTCTGACCCATTTCATTTTTTTCCTCAAAATACATATTTCAAAAGAAAATCTTTTCCATTTCACCTGGTAGTTCCTGGTAAACCTGAAAAGAGTGGCATCTTTGACAGTGAATATGTAAATGCATAAGGATCTCATCTCCTTGTGTGTCTTCAGTGAGAAAAGGAAGGAGAAATAGCTGCTTTGGTTCAGTGATCTGCCAATTTGTCTATTGGGAGTGTTACAGGGGTAACAAAGGGTTCCCAATAGCCTGCTAGTACGTGCATCACTTTTTGGGAATAATCAAGAAACTGCAGAAGAAGCAGAATGATTTTTTTTAATCCTGGTGTAGCTAAATGAATCAATTTATTAAAAAAAAGTGTGGTGCTTACTAAGTTACCCTCCAGAGACTTGACTTAATTCATCAGAGGTTGGCATCAGACACAGATTCATATTATAAAACGTGTCCCAGTGATTGTAATGTGCATTCAGTGATGAGTTCTATGGGGTACATGGAAACCTCAGGAAATAATTGTGTTTCTGAGGTTTACTGCCCACTTACCTCCCAGCCACTGATTCTAAGAAATTTAGATTCAGTTACAACTTTTTATGAAACTTCTTCTCAGTTGGCTTCGCAACTCAAAAAGGACCTTTTGATAGTTAAGTAACTTATTTTGTTGAATATTTTGTAGCATTACTTTGTAGTTTGTCCACAATATACTAATAAAAGGTCTCCCTTCTGTCAGTCTGGACCAAAATTCTCCTTTACTCTCCATTCCTGGCTTTAGTGACTCCTTTTAGCAGTTTTCTTCAGAGAGTCACTATTCTTTCCTTTTGGTGCCTTCTCTACAATTTTCTACAGTCATTCTGGGTTTTGCCAAAATTATTATAATACTGTCTAAGAACATAGTCTTGTTTCATATTTAATTTAATTTACATTTTGCCATTACTATGTTACACCAATTCATATACATAAATGTAAAATGTATTATATATATTTTATGTGTGTATTAATATAACCTTTACAGAGTTCATTTAGCTTCATCGTTATAGTTATAGTTAAAATCTTCTCTCTGAATACTTTTCAGTATACAACAGAATATTGAGAATTATTATCATCATATTGCACATTATATCACTAAAAATTATCCATCCTGTTTCAATAATATCTGACCATGCTGTCTAATACCTAGCATTTTACAATAATTTGTTTACTTTCTGTTTATTTTCAATTAGCTTTAAGACTTGACATATAAGTAGACTCACACTGTTCTCTTACTCAGCGGGATTATTGCATTAAGCAGGAGGATTTCTAAGTTAATTCCTATTGTCACAAATTGCATGATTCCCTTTCTTACTGTTACATAATATTTTAAGATGTGTATGTAACACATTTATTCAACTATTCAAGTACTATGGATAGTGTATGTGATTCAATATCTTGGCAATTATGAATAGGGTAACAATAATTGAGCAATTTCAAATATATCTTCACCCTGCTAGTTTAATTACTAGGAATTTTATACCGAGTAATGAAATTACCAGATCATATAAAAGCTATATAATCATTTATTTTAGAAACCCCATAATGTTTGATAGAATGATTATATTCAATTACATTTGCTCCAACACCATGTAAGTTTCAGGTTTTTATTCTTACAGGCATACATGTACAAGAGTAAACACATACATAAACACATATGCACATACACTGTAAATGAAATATAATGATCTGTTCCTATAGCCTTCCTCCTTCACCCAATCTTTTTGTGTCAGCCAACAAATCCAAGAGTCATTCCATGAAAACTTGCCAGATATTCAGGTCAGGGAGTAAGGTAAGTAATCAAGACTCCTCCTCCTGTCCTGCAATTCTACCTATGGAGTCTTATCCCTAGCTGTGTAGCAGACTACCTACTGCATTCATTTCCAGGGGTCTATGCACTTCCTGGCAGCACACATTGATTTTGTCCCTTCTGAGGTTCCTCTCAGCAGTATCTCCTAGGCTATTCACATTTCTAAGCTTCAGATCCCACATCTAGAAACACTTCCTACCTGGACACAAGTTGCCATACCCATCAGGATTTTAGGAGAATTTCTTACAGGGAAACCCACAGCCATGACAGTCTCCTAGGAACCAGAAAGGACAGCAGAAAACAAGGAATGGTATACTGACTAAACAAAGACTAGAGCAGCTATGGACCTAGAATTACAGTCATTTCGAACCCAGGACACCAGGAAACTCAACACAAACTCAATAAAATTAAAGAAAGAAAGGGAACTCAGATCAAATGCACAGAAAATATTTCCAGCAATATCATAGAATAAAAATTTCCTAACCTAAAGAAGGAGGTGCCAATTAATGTACAAGAAACAGAACAGAATAGACTAGACAAGAACAGCAATTTCCTCTTTGGCTTGCGAAGGCTGTTTCCCCCTCGGGGGGCGGTGATCAAAGAGTCAGCCACTAAGATCATGTCAGAGACAGCCTTTGGCATATAATAATCAAAACATCAAGTATGCCAAACAAAAAGGAATATTAAAATCTCCATTGGATAATATAAAATAATGTATAAAGGGAAACAAATTAGAATGACACTTGACTTTTTAATGGAAAATCTCAAAATTAGAAGGCACTAGACACATGTTCTACCAACCCCTGGAGACCACAGATGCAAGTTTATAATATTAAATCCATAAAAAACATTTCAATCACAATAGATATAGAAAGAAAGGTATTCCTCTGAAAATCAAATTTAAGCACTATGTGTGTACAAATTCTCCCAAAAGAAGGTGCTAGAAGAAAAACTACCTTAAGAGGTTTAATGTACACATAGGAATAAATGGTCTCAGTGCAACAAATCAAAAGAGGGCATAAAGCAAACACCACCACAAGAAACTAACTGTTATCAACCAACAAACATTGCTCATTGATAATTATCAATATCAATGGTCTCAAATCTCCAATAAAAAGACATAGACTGGCAGATTAGATGTGAAAACTGCATCAATCCTTTTCCTTCATGCAGCCAGTCCTGATGAGACCTGATAAGATAGGGGCAGAGGAAAGAGGAGGATGACCTCCCCTGTCAGTAGTCTTGGGGAGGGGCATGGGAGAAGATGGGGGAAGAACGGTGAGACTGGGAGGTTATGAGGGAGAGGGCTAAGCTGGCATACACAGTAAATAAATTGTAATTTATAATAAATATTATTTTTAAAAAACAAGAAACACAGCTTAGCATCCAGCATAGATATCACCTCAGGGTAAAAGGATGGCTAAAGATATTCCAAGAAAATGTACCCAAGATGCAGGCTGATGTAACCATTTCAATACCTTATAAAATAGACTGCAAATCAAAGCTTCTCAGAAGAATTAGGAAAGCGTACTACATATGACTCAATGGAAAAACTCACCAATAAGATATTGAAATTCAAAACATCTTTGCTCCAAACAAAAGACTAATCAAATTCATAAAAGAAACACTACTACAGCTTAAATCACATATTGACCCTAACATGCAAATAGTGGGTGACTTCAGTGTCCCATTCTTGCCAACAGATAGGTCATCCAGACAAAAACTAAATAGAGAAATTCTGGAGTTAAACCAAATGTACCTAACGGATATTTATAGATGATTTTAAGTACATAAAGATATACCTTCTTCTCATCAGCCCATAAAACCTTCTCCAAAACTGACCATATACTTGAAAACACAAAGCAAGTCTCAACAGATATAAGAAACTAAAAGAAAAACCTTCATTCTATGTGGCTAACACAGATTAAAGCTAGATATCAACAAAAATGGAAACAACTGAAAACATAAATGCATGGAATCTGAATAACTCACTACTGAATGAAAAATGATTAAGCCTTAGAGGCTTTATAGGTGTGACTGCTGTGTCACATATGTGTCAGTAATGGCAGAGAGAAAACAGGCTTTATCTATGTTCAGTATTCTAACCTGTGAACATCTGAATGATTAATAGCCTAACACTCCTTTAGAAAAGTGAGCTTGAGATGACCACCAGTTCAGTGCCATACAGACCTGGGAGGTGGGGAGGGCAGATCATGCATGAGATTACTCCTTCCCAGTGCAGAGGTGGAGCATAGCACTCCTGAAACCTCTCCATTAGAGAACTTCAAATACTCAGAGTCATTAGGAGGAGCTAGTAAGTATTGGGAAGCTGGAAGAGAAACAGAAGGATGTGGGCACAATGAAGAGAGGCAGAACTGAAGACTCCATGAGGAGCAGCCTGATGTGAGTAGCCAGTGATGCCACCTTGAACCATGGTGCCACCAGGGGCCACATCTGGTTCCATGGGTCTGCAGCAGCAGAGGCCTATTACCGTCAAAGGCCAGTCAGACATCCCTGGCCTGATCTGAGGCCTGGGGACATGCTAGTATCTGATTGTTATGCAGAACTGGCACCGCCCCTCACATGGGCATCTTGGGAGATCTGGCTCTGGGTATGAGAGCAGGACTGCTGATCCAGACCCTAGGCAGCTGCAGTGCTTGAGGGAGTTGGCCTCTACATCGCCCAGAAAACAAAGTAGAGCTGGCCCTAGTTGCAGGAGTTGCAGGTGAGCCTATTCTGAGGATATGATCATGGGAAAGCTGGCCCTGTCACTTGCCTGCCATGTAGTGGCATAAGCCAGAAAGAGATAGACTTCCACCCCTCCCCACTCCCCACCTGTGGCTGTCAGAGTACCTGGCCCTGGGATCATAAGAGCAGAAGAGCTCATCCTTCCCCTCACCAGCTGCAGCACTGAGGAAAGCCAGGAGAGTGGGCCATACACCTTGCTTGGGAAGCACAGTTGAGCTGATGGGGGAGGGGTGGAGTGGTCAGCATGGGAGACCTGGCCCTGCCACTTGTCTGCAGTGCAATGACATGGTCAAGGGAGAGATGCCCCTCTTGCCCCTTGTCACCTTTGGCAAAAAGGAGAGTGGCTCTGCCAGTGTCATGAAAGCTAAAGACCTGTCCTAGCCTCTCACCTGCTATACCACGTGGGAGAGTGAGCTCTGCACCTGACCTGGGCAATACAGTAGAGACTGCCCTGGACATGAGGTTTGTAAGTGAGGCAGTCCTGAGGGTGTTAGAGTAGGAGATGTGTGCTCACCGGGGCAGGCAGGAGAGCAGGATGTCATAGCAGTGTGCTTGCCAGACAGCTGGCAGACTAACCAGCTCTAGGCTCACATGCAAGGCTTTGAATAGGCCCACCCCAGCATCTATCCCATTCTAAACTGCTGGTGTGTATGAGGGGGCTGGTCCGTATCTCCATGACAAAGGGCAACGACTGAATGTCCAAGAGGAATCCCAGTAAGGCTCCAATATTGATAAGTGTAGCAGAAAACAGAGCTCTTGTGGCAGACTAACTCATTATTAAGAATATTTATAAGCAAAAATTATGAGCAAGAGGGTATATTGTAGGACATACTGTGACATACTACAGCTTCCACAAAGGGATTTTTTGTTTTCTCTCATGGAGAGCATTTGCAGAGGTAAAGGGTGGGTACAAGGAGAGGGGAGATGAGTGGGATTGGGTGCGTAATGTGAAAACCACAAAGAATCAATAAAAAGTTGAAGAAATAAAGAAATAAGAAAAAAAAGCTCAAGACATAAATTAAGAAAAAATAAAAACAAACATTTTATAATTGAATTAAAATGAAAACAGAACATTCCCAGATTATGGGACACAATGAAAATAGTTCTGTGAGGCAGGTTCTTAGCATTAATTACTTACATCAAAGAGAGGGAGAGAGACAGGGAGATCTTATATTAGTGTTACAGCACACACAAAAAGCTATAGGACAAAATGAACGAATAGCAAAAGAGGGAGTGGACTGAAAATATAATTAAAAACTTGGGGCTAAAATCAACAAAATAGAAACAAATAAAATACAAGGAATTCATAAGACAAAGAGCTTGGCTCTTTGAACAAACAAATATATTTACAAATTCTTAGCAAAATGAACTAAAAGGCAGAGAAATGAGATCCAAATTAATAAAAAAACAGAGATGAAAGGAGAAATGTAATTGAAGAAAACGAGTCAATCAGAAGGACAAATTTTAAAAACCTGAATTCCAAAAAGTTTTAAAAAATAAGAAATTTTCTTGATATATACCACCTACCAAGGCATGGTGGGATTACGACAACATGAGGGAGGGGGCTACAACCAGGATGCAAAGTGTATACATTGTAATAATAATAAATTAATTAAAATTTAAAAAGAAATTCAACTTAAAGATACAAATAAAAAAAGAGCAGTGGAGTTCGGAAGGTTGGTGCAGTAGAGAGCAGAAATGACAATACAGTAGAGAACAGTGGAGAAGAGAGTTCTGTAGAGAAAGGAGTATATCCTCCAAACATGGTCTAACAAGATACGATAAGACTGAGCACCAATCCTCATATTGTACCTGGTCTGTTTTTTTTGGGGGGGGGGGGTTCAAAGGGACATGGGGGTACGAAGCGGAGGAGGGGCTGACATAGGAAACAGAAGAGATGGAGAGAGAGAGGTTTGGTGTACAGAGGGAGGAGGAAACTGTGGTCAGGATGTAATGTATAAGGGAACAATAAAGTTAAAAATCAGGTAAGATGGAATAAGAGAAAAGAGTTGAAATATGTGATAAATGCTTAATAAATACAAATTGTAAGAGCTGAACCAATACAATGTTATTTGAAACTCTCACAACATAAGGCTCAAAGTACAAATGGGTATTTCTCTTGAATTCATCAAAACAGTCGATATCTATATGTAAAAGGATTAAAATTGTTTTCAAAGTACCACACTGGACCCGGCACTTTATATTTTTAACATGTTATGCCTTCTATCTACTTTTTTAATGTTATCCTCTATTTGTCTAATCATTAACCACAATTCAATATACCTTTAAGGTTCAGCTTGCATGCGTCCTCCTGTGGGAATGACTAAGATTTCTGTCAAATGCCACTATACTAGTACAGTATTGGCAGCCTGTGTAAGTACCGAGCTTGTAATGGGACTCAAAGCTGGAATGCATGGTTGATATGCACAGAAATAGTAAATAAATACCTCTTGTCAAAATTTATTAATAACTAAAATAGCATTTTATAACTGTAATCTCCTTTGGTTCCTACTGTTGATAATAACTTCTTTGTATACATTAATTTTATTATTTTAGACCTATTTGTCTCCATGCCTACTATATGCTATTGGAATATGATAACAATCAGAGAATTTGGCTCAGCTCTTTCCACTAGAATAATAACCTGTTTTGTCAAGAAGCAAAGGAAATTCTTTTTTATGTACCCAACATAAAACCTTTTATACATGTGTTGCTTACCTACATTTTCTTTACCAAATGTCAGACAGAAGAAACTGAAGGAAAAAAATACGTTTTGACTAATATGTATAATCATTGCAGAGAAACATCACTTGGTCCTCAGTGCATGGTGTCATAAGTATTAGGGCTTATCGCTACAACTTTAAACCTGCCAGCTAGGCTTCATGACCAAAAGGTTCCATAACCTCTGAAAATAGTGTCATCATCTAAGGACTGGATACTGGAACACGTGAACCTTTGTGGGTGTTTCATGCTCTCTATAATAGCATACAAGGCCATTTGCATTCAATTCATCCATCCTTCCATCTCTCATGCCCTTTCTCATATATATATATATATATATATATATATATACACAATATAATATATATTATGTTTTTGTAGTTGTAAATCTATGTTTCTTGCCTTGGAATCCTTCCATGTCTTAATCACTACATATCTTTCTCTCTTCTTAAATCACTGCTTGAAACTTGTACAACCACTCTGGAAATCAATTTGGCGCTTTCTTAGACAATTAGGAATAGTGATTCCTCAAGACCCAGCTATACCACTCTTAGGCATATATCCAAAAGATGCTCAAGTACACAACAAGGACATTTGCTCAACTATGTTCGTGGCTGCTTTATTTGTAATAGCCAGAACCTGGAAACAACCCAGATGTCCCT
>JAQQSO010001915.1:0-14844 GCA_028658305.1 Pachyuromys duprasi
CTGATTTCAGTGGGATTGATTTAAGTTTCTCTCCATTGAGTTTGATGTTGGCTATAGGGTTGCTGTATATTGCCTTTATTATGTTTAGGTATGTGCCTTGTATCCCTGATTTCTCCAATACTTTAAACATGAATGGTAGTTGGATTTTGTCGAATGGTTTTTTTGGCGTCTTAGGGAGATGATCATGTGGTTTTTCTCCTTCAGTTTGTTTATATGGTGGATCACATTGATTGATTTCTGTATATTTAACCACCCTTGCATGCCTGGGATGGAGCCTACTTGATCATGGTGGATGATATCTTTGATGTGTTCTTGGATTCGGTTTGCAAGTATTTTATTGAGTACTTTTGCATCAATGTTCATAAGAGAGATAGGTCTGAAGTTCTCTTCTTTTGTTGGGTCTTTGTATGGTTTAGGTATCAAGGTGACTGTCGTTTCATAGAAAGAATTCGATAATTTTCCTTCTGTTTCTATTTTGTGGAATAGTTTAGAGAGAATTGGAGTTAGCACTTCTTTGAAGGTCTGGTAGAATTCTGCATCTGGCCCAGGGCTTTTTTGGAAGAGAGGCTATTGAGGACGGCTTCTATTTCCTTCGGGGGATATATGTCTATTTAATCTTTAGACCTAATCTTGACTTAGTTTAGGTAGGTGGAATCTATCAAGAAAATTGTCATTTCATTTAGATTTTCAAATTTTGTGGCATATAGGCTTTTGTAGTAAGACCTAATGATTGTTTGGATTTCCTCAATGTCTGTAGTTATGTCCCCCTTTTCATTTCTGATTTTGTTGATTTGGATAGTTTTTCTCTGCCTTTTTGTTAGTTTGGCTAGGGGTTTGTCTATCTTGTTGATTTTCTCAAAGAACCATCTCTTGGTTTCATTGATTCTTTGAATAGTTTTATTCATTTCTAATTGATTGATTTCAGCCCTGAGTTTGATTATTTCCAGCTGTCTGTTCCTCTTGAGTGTATCTGCTTCTTTTTTTTCTAGGGCTTTCAGTTGGACCATTAAGTTGCTTGTATGAGATGTTTCGAATTTCTTCTGGAAGGCACTTAGTGCTATGAACTTTCCTCTTAGCACTGCCTTCATTGTGTCCCATAATTTTGTGTATGCTGTGATTTCATTTTCATTGAATTCTAGAACGCCTTTAATTTCTTTCTTTATTTCTTCCCTAACCAAGCTGTCATTGAGTTGCAAGTTGTTCAGTTTCCATGTTTGCGCATGCTTTTTGCTGTTTCTGTTTTTGTTGCGTTCCAGATTTAGAGCATGATGGTCAGATAGGATACAGTGGATTATTTCAATCTTCTTGTATCTGCTGAGGCTTGCTTTGTGACCAACTATATGGTCTGTTTTGGAGAAGGTTCCATGAGGTGCTGAAAAGAAGGTATACTCTTTTGATCTTGGGTGAAAAGTTCTGTAGACATATATTAGGTCCATTTGATTTAGGGCCTCTGTAAGTGACCTTGTTTCCCTGTTTTTCTTCTCACTGGATGATCTGTCCCTTGGTGAGAGTGGAGTGTTGAAGTCTCCCACTATTAGAGTGTTGGGATCAATGTGTGATTTCAGCTTTAATATTGTTTTATTTACAAATGTAGGTGGTCTTGTATTTGGGGCATAGATGTTCAAAATTGTGATGTCCTCCAGTTAGAATTTTCCTTTGATGAGAAGGAAGTGTCCCTCTTCATCTTTCTTGATTAATTTTGGTTGAAGGTCTATTTTATTAAATACTAGGATCACTACCCCAGCTTGTTTTCTGGGTCCATTTGCTAGCGTGTTTAGCAAGTGTACATTGCAGGCGCCAAGCCCTTGAGCAGGTTTCCTGAATACCCTGTGGTCTTCAATCTGTGGCAGGCTCAGCAGTCTGGATTCTGAGGTCTGTGGGTGATTCTGCGGGTGCGACACATACTCTGTTGTGGGCTCTGTGTGCCCAGCCCTGTGCTCTGTGCTAGAAGCTGTGAGCACTGCAGGCTGGTCCTGCTCTGGTTCGGAAACTTGGCACCTCACTCTGGGCCAGAGGCTGAGTGTCTTGCTTTGAGATGGCGGCTGGGGGCGCCGCTCTGGTCCGAAGGCTCTGCACTCCTATCAGAGCCGGCAGCTAAGGGCTTCGCCCTGGTCAAGAGGCGCTGCACTCTGACCTGGGCTTGCAGCTAAGGGCTTTGCTGTGGTCTGGAGGCTCTGCACTCTGGTCTGGTCTGGCACCAAAGGGCTCTGCTCTGGTCCAGAGACTTGGCACCTCCTTCTGAGCCAGAGGGTATGCACCCCGGTCAGGGATGGTAGCTTGGGGCACCTCAGTCTGAACCAGAGACTGTGTGTTTGGGTCTGGGATGGTGGCTGGGGACACCATGGGAGGCTGCGTGCTCAGATCTAGGCTGGCAGGTGTGCTGCCTGCATGTCATCCAGACTTTTTCTAGGGATTGACTGGTTGTCCTGAGGACCTTCCCACTTGATTTCCTCACTGTAGGATTTCCTCTCACCTGGCAATCACAAACGCTGGTGTTTTAGGTCCCAGAGTTCAGTCTCCTGGTCGCTGTGCCAACACTGCTGTCCTACTCCTCAGACACATCGACCTTCCCGGTCTGCCATCTTGGATCCTCTCCTCCTCCTCTTCTATATGACCCTAGCCTATCAGGTCTCATCAGGACTGGGTGCATTGTTTTCCTCTGTGGCCTGGGAGGCTGTTCCCCCCTCAGGTTGAGGTGCTCAAAGAGCCAGCCACTGAGTCATGACAGAGACAGCCCCCGCTCCCCTTACTAAGAACCCACTTGGAGGCTGAGCTGCCGTCGGCTACATCTGAGCAGGGGTTCTAGGTTATATTGATGAATGGTCCTTGGTTGGAGCATTGGTCTTTGCAGCCTCTCCCCTACCCCTAGGTCCAGGTTTTTTGTTTTTGTTTTTGTTTTTCTTTTGGTCTTCTTGTGGAGCTCCTGTACCCTCCAGGTTTCCCTATCTCCCCATTCTTCCATAATTTTTAACACATCATTGTTCACAACTCTAAGGCTGACTGGGTGATTTTTATCATCTCAGTTGGATTTGCTCTTAGGTCTGGCTTCTCCTTTGCTTGGTTTTACCCTCCAACAGGATAGCATAGATGTACTTGCCTGGTAGTGAGAAACCTATCCACTCTTCTTAGAGACAGACACCATTCACAGAGCTAGGACAGTGCCACTTACAGTACAGTCACAAACCCAAACACGGGACAAAGACAACAGAGATTCAGAGTGAGAACACAATGTTACCTCCCCCAAAGAGATGTTAAAAACCCCTTGACAAAGAAAGGACTTAGTCACAAGGAGAATAAATCTTCCCACAGCTGCCTCAAAGTCTTGGGTTTCTACACAGCATTCAGGTTCCTTTATAAAAAAATCTTTACATATGTTAAGGAAACATTAGTAGTGAGTACCTCCTGGGTTCTATGCCGAAGATTATTGCTTTTGGACGAAGAATCAAATACACGCATGCCTACCTGAAGGGATCAGCAAACTCATCAAGCTTAAACCTCATCTGACACTTTAATTTCCAGATAATATTGCCTTAATCAAAGTGTTCATCCGTCTTCTGCTCAAACGAATCACATAACTCCCAGGAGAACGTGTGTGCTGTGAAGCATTTTCTCCAGGCCACAGAGAATTCTTATCATAAAATATTAGTACTCACACAAAGCCAACATTTGCTTCAATCTGAATGTCAGCTTTGGTGTTACTTCTGCCATTTGATGCTGTGTGTGTGTGTGTGGGGGGAAGACCTTGGCTACTGCCCAGATCAACCCCTCCACACATTGAAAAACTACTGTAAGTCTTCGTAATGCTTAGTCAGTTTTCTGTCCCATGTGTCTACAGTTTTCCTCTTAGGGTGAGCCTCTGAGCTTTCTTCATTGTTTCCTTTCTCAAAACCCCTCACTCATTCAAATTGGCACTCATAGAAATGCATGTCTTATTTGGAACCGGATCTCCTGAAACTGTCCTTGGGAGTCTTGACCTAATTTATAACACCATGAAGCTTTGCTGTGGACAGAAAAGAACATCACACAGAGTATACTGTGTGATAAACTAGACAACATATGCTGAAAGGTAGTTCTGGGACAAATTGTTGGTGTAGTGGTGCAGGGTGCAGATGTGGGGTTATTAATGTCCTTTGTTTTTCCTCTGAAAAATGACTTAGAACCACACACTATTTTCCTTATATTTAGGAATTAAAAATATATATCACAACAATTTAAAAAAGAGGACATGAATCATTTGGATGAATTTACATTTTCTGACACATTTTTACTCTGAAAATCCTAAGCAACTTCCGATGTCTGTATTTCCTAGAACAAGAACACAGGAGTCTTTATTTCTTCTAAATTGAATATGGTTGTTATTGTTTTGATAGAATAGTGGTTTAAATTGAACATGTGAGCTAAAACTTAAGTTCTTCTCAGCTCAGAATTAGGTAGATCTAGACCTCTGAGAAAAAAATTCTGACCTTGGAATAGAGTTTAAGGAAAATTGGATCAAAGGTTTTGTCAGTGGGTTGTTATTCCCCTCCTTCACTAGTCCTGCCTGGCTAGGAGGTAGTTACTTCAGTCTTCAGCCCCGACCTGTTTGGCATCTCAGCTGGAATCACACCTCCCAGGAGCCCACCCTGCAGCAGCTCTCCAGCTTGACAGAGAGATGTCCCTCCCCAGTTTCCCTTCTTGTTCCAGCCCTTACCTCCCACCCCATTCTCCCCACATCTGATTCCTACCCTGTCTCCCTCCCCATTCCAACTCCTGCTCAATTCCTTCTCTCCATCCACTTCTGTTGTCTATTCTATTTCCACTTCTGAGTGACATTCCAGCACCCTGCCTTGGGGAGGGGGTGGACTGGGAGCTAAGGAGGGAGGGGGCACCCTTGGGATGTAAAGTAAATAAGCTGAAAAAAACAAGACAAATTGGAGAGTGTCAAGGGCTGGGAAAGTGGGCAGGGAAGCACATGTTAACAATAGACTGTGATATGAAGCGAATGCCATTAAAGAAAGAGAAAACACAGGTGAAAGGTAGGGAGGAGAATGTGAATCACACCGGTACACTCAGCTCTCTTCACTGAGAAACAAGCTATTTTTGCTCAAAAGGTATGGCTTAATATGCACCATTTCAAAATTGTAATATATAAAAATGAATAGACTCTGATTGCAGAGGGAAATGGTCAAGGGAAAAGGACTGTGGGGACAAAAGAATGGATTTTAGTAAATACTACATAAATTGTTTGCAAGATTGTCTTACATGACTATTAGCCTAGAAAATACTCTTCAGCATAAAAGACGATGAAATGAATTGTGAACATGATTTGTAAATAAAGGCACTAGCTAAACTCAAGATATAATGTCAGCCATTCACAGCACACCCAAATGAATCATTATTTCTTTGAGGTTATATGAACTTGTTTTTCTTTTAATATCAAGCAACTAGCCAAAAAGTCACTATAGTTTGGTAAAGTGAACATTGACGTGGAGTTGGGGCTCTGGATTTTGAATTTCACTTCACAACCAACTAACTTTGTTATTATGGAGGTCACCCAGCTTCTCTGACTAAGTTAGAGTTTCTATTGCTGAGAAGAAACACCATGACCAAAAAGCAAGTTGGGGAGGAAAGGGTTTATTCTGCTTATAATTCCACACTGCTGTTTATCACCAAAGGAAGTCAGGACCAGAACTCAAACAGGCCAGGGTTGTGTAGGCAAGAGCTGATGCAGAGGCCATGGAGGAGAGCTGCTTACTGGCTAGCTTCCCCTAGCTTGTTCAGCCTGGTTTCTTATAGAACCCAAGACCACCAACCCAGGGATGTCATCACCCATCATGGACAGGGCCCTCCCCCACTGATCACTAATTGAGAACATTCCTTACATCTGGATCTCATGGAGGCATTTCCTCAACTGAGGTTCCTTCTTATCTGATGACGCTAGCTTGTGTCAAACTGACACAAGTACATGGACATAGATGATCCATGTGTCAGAGCATGTGTCTGGACCATTTCTGAAGGCTATTTCAGTTGTTAAAAGTGATGGTTCTTTGGTCCTACATGGTTATCTGGTGGGAAGCAGCTTTGGGAGTAATTTGAAGGACTCAGAATCTTAGACCAGATTTTGCCCTTCTGGTATCTTATGATATACTTAGAGAGATAATCTGAAGCATGTATATTGCCTCTAGACAGGATACACAGTCCCTAGCTTTCTATCTGCCATTTGTCCTCAAAGTAGTCATGAAAAATGCTTCTCTGTGAGGGAAGAGCTAAAATAGGTGTGGCACAGGCATGGAATATTTTTCTAGATGATCCAAGTCACTTGAAAATTTGTGAGGAAATTATCATTGATAATACATGTTTTAGAAAAGACTGCAAAATATGCTTAGAATATTCAGGTTGAGAATTAGAGATATGGGCATATTTGCCCTTTCAAACAGCTCAGGGTCAAACCTCAGATTCCCAGTGGAACATTTTATTCCCTTTGAGGGTTAGGTATGCTTTGATAGAAAGCTTTGAGGAGTCTTGAATGTGAAATTGTTTGTTTTATTAATAGGATATCCTGCCCTTTCTACTCCCCAATTCTTTCAGAGGCAATTTTTATGACGTTTTCCCTAAAAGAATTTCCTTGACTTTAGAATTATAATTTGCTGTTTTAGGTTTATGATAAATAAGTATCCACCTGCTTACATTTTTTTTCTGTTTTAGACTTTATCATTCTAAAAGCCAATCTCCTAGTCTCTTATACCCTTGCAGCGCATTTTAGAGGTGCCGTCTTCTTCCCTTCTCCTTGAGTCCTTCAGACCGTCTCCTTTGGATCCCTTTCCATCTCCGCTTTATCATCACTGTGTTTTTATGCTTGGATCAATGCATAGCAATCTGGGCCAAGTGAATTGTAGTCTTGGCGGGGTGACATTATGTTTCTGTTTTATTTCTAGCATCTCTCCTAATGATCAGATCTTTCATCGTGGTTATCTCCAAGGATGAGGTGAAATTTACTCTTCAGGCCAAAACTTACACACCCATGATGATTCAGCTTTCAGCCATCCCTGGTGGGGATGCTGAGCATGGCCACTCTGTGCTGCCTGAGTCTCTGGGTTGCACCTACAGGCTGGCACATCCCTCTTCCTGCCAGTGTTTTACTTTCTAAGGGTGACAGACATTGTGTTACTGATGAGTTTCAAGTAGAACTGTATGGCTTTGAGCATTGCACATGCTAGGTACTCAGACAATACTAAATAGTAAAATACTATCAATTCACTGACTACAAGTGATAATTTAATTCAGTTCTAAAATTCTCAATTAACTCCATCAAAAACAACTCTAATGTTAAAGAACAATATACATAATTAAATGGAATGCATTTTATAACCCAGAGACTTAGAAACTGAAAAAAAGAAACTGTGGAAGAGATTCTCAGACAAAATATGAGATACCCAATTAAATTTGAATTTCAAATACTGAAGTGTGTATCTAATATTTCATGGGACATATGTAAAGTGTTATTAATATTATTTTCACAAAGTTCAAATTAATTGATAATTGCATATTTTATTTTCTAAAAGCTAGCAACCATACTTTTCAGGCCAGTACACAGGGACAGAGAGAGTGGCAGCCCTGAGGTAACATCTGGCCCTGAGGTAACATCTGGCCATCTGAGCCACATCATGTCTTATTTCTGTTGAGTTATGTTGGAAGCTTGAAGTTTTGAATTAAAGATATTACAGAAAAGATGGAGTTCTTAGGCTCCCTTGAAACATGACAAACCTCAGTGACACTGGACCAGCTTTCAATAAGCTGAAGTACGGATAAGCCCAGTGTTAGATGGGGCACTCTCCCCGTGGGCTCCCTGCCTCTTACCAGCATTGTGGTGAAATGCCCTCTGCTGAGTGCCATTGCATTTACCCCTTAAAGTCAAGAGGAAAGAGAAACCCTTCTTGTACCTTTGTCTCCATCAAAAGCAGGAAAATAAAAGACAGCCTTAGAGGGCCAAGTGTTTCCATATAAATGAGAATATCTTCTTCTTGAGTAAGCAAAGGATCTTTTCCTCTATGTTAAGTGCCAGGAGGTGATCCTGTGTTTAACAAGCACATATAACAATGCTGTTCTCTCACAGTCCTCGAGCCCTGCATTATGGGATACAGAGTCTTCTAGTTCTTCATCTTACAGTTGAATGTAAGATCCTTGAAGGCAGATAGTTTTTGTTCATTTTATTTACAGATTATTCCCAAACCCAAATATAATCTTTGGCTCTTAATTGATATACAAGTTCTATTTGTTAAACAGTGACTGAAGGAATCCATCAGAGTGAAAAATAAAAGAATGCTGCCCTCTGTATTCAGACAGGGCTAAGGGAACGCCCTATTGATGATGTCTTCATGGAGAAAACTTTGTCTTTCAAGGCTGTAATCTATTCTATAGAAGTTGAAGGAGGGTTGGGTGGGTTTTTCCTCACTGATAGTGACACCAGAGATTCTTTAGAGACTGTTGGAGGCTGCAGATAGAGACACACATGGAAAAGTCTCTCCAGAACTGTGTCACCCTGAATTCTGTGTCACACTGTCCCAGTCCTGCAGTTTTCCCTGCAGCTCCACATTGGCCAGCCATGCCCTCCTAGTCATCTCTGTGCCATTAAAGAAAATGGTAGAGACTGTTTTCTTTAGAGTAGAAAATGCACTGTGTGTGTGTGTGTGTGTGTGTTTGTGTGTGTGTGTTGATGTGGATAGGACCCCTGATCTTATGCATGCTAGGGAATTTGTCTACCACAGAGCTATAAACCTTAGCCTGTCTATTTTATTTCAGAGACAATATTTTTCGTAAGTCACTAGGCATGACCTAAATTCTTTAGTTTATTATGGGCATTTAAACATTAAGTATACATTTCATGTAAGTGAGAACTTCTACATAGATGTGTTCCAATATATCCTTTCCTTCTAAGTGGGAGATAGACCGTCTGATGGGAAGCTGACTCGAACACCAAGTACTACTCTAAAACACAGACTCTGTTGCCTCTTCTAACTCTATTTGTTATTTCCATGTGATGAGTATGAATCCATGGCATACTTAGAACATAGATTGGGATTCAGGTTTTCTGAAAATGCATGGAACAGAAAAATGAGTCTATGTCTTTTAGTTACAGAATCAGAAATCTGACTCTAGACCACACATCTTACCACATAATTCATGCCTCCATAGAAATAAGGCACGGGCAGAGAGGGGCAGGGAGACCTGAGATCTTGCTCTCCTTCCTGCTGCTTGCTCCTTTGGTATGTGCTTCCCACAGTAACTCTCTTGAACTGATACAACAAAATACCATAAACCACTAGATTAGAACAATGGAAAAGGTTTTGTCTCATGTCTTTGGAGGGTAGAATTCTAAAATTGAGATGTTGATAGAGTTTCAATTCCTTCCAAACCTCCCCTGCCTTCCCTGGGGTGGTAGTTTGTCAGCCATCAGGGGCAACACTTGGCTTCTAGTTGCTTTCCTGTGACCCTCTGTCTCCTCATAACAACCTCCCTCTGTGTTTTTCCACTGTCCTCCATTTGTTGCTGTCTTTCCCCAGAGGAGGACACCAGTCATATGGTTTAGGGCCCACCCTAATGACATCAATTTTACCTCATTGCATCTGCAAAAAATTCCATTTCTACATAAAATAACCTTTTCAGACATGGGAATAGAGGAATACACCATGTCTCTGTGTCAGCTTATAGTAATGCCTGATGCTTCTAATGATCTTGCATTATTTTATTGAACTTAAATTTCAGGTATAACCTGCTGCTCTCCCTACGGAATATTCTATTGATTAAATTACTTCTTTAGTCCATCAGCTCTCAGATGCCTTTCCCTGGCAGGCTGATGTAATTAGGGAACTAATAGCTGAATCAATAAGGACAAGAGCTTCTATATTTTCAGCTGTTCTGATGACTCATTCTGGAGTGTGTGTATGTGTGTGTGCTGTTGTTATTGCTGTTGTTGTTGCTATGTGCTTGTTAGGAAACCTGGGGCCATGATATATATCAGAGACAGGGAAAAGAGAAAAGCTGATAAGTTCTTTCTTGATGTTTAGGGATGATGTCATTGTCAGATAGGGACTATCACAGAATGGAATATAGAACAGAATATGTAGCACTTTACAAAAAAGTCTCAGGGGTGTTTAGTATTTGTAAAACACTTTGTATTTTAATGTTGCATAAAAATGGTGAGTTGAAACAATATAAGCTGTATAAATACCCTGTGAGTGCTGTATTGCTTATCCAAACAAGAATGCACCACCATGCATGGTAATTTATGTAAAATGAAATTCTGTAGAAAACATCCAATTATTTTGTCTAATTGAAGTTACCTAATTAAAAAAACCTTATTTTAATTTCTATTCTTTTTTTAAGAAGGATTACATTGCAGCCAGTCCTGATGAGACCTGATAGGCTAGGGTCAGATGCAAGGGGAGGAGGACCTCCCCTATCAGTGGACTTAGAGAGGGACATGGGAGGAGATGAGGGAGGGAAGATGGGATTGGGAGGGAGTTAGAGAAGGGGCTACAGCTGGGATACAGAGAGAATAAAATGTAATCAATGTAAAATATAAAAGTTTAATTAAAACAGAATAAAAATATGGCAATATGTTCATTAATATAAAATATTTCCATGTAAAATAGACATAGAGTAAAATGTACTTGAGTGGTTGCTGAAGTATAATATGCATCCACTGTGAGCAAATAACTGAAGATAATGTCAATGATTAAAATACACACACATATACATCCATCCATACATATACTACATACATATAATTTATTGTCCTGTAATTTGCAAATGACCATTGCTAATATTTTGGCTTAATTTTTCTAATATAGTTCAAGCTTGTGATGGTTATATAAGCATGTCTTATATCCCTTGTGTTTCAATAGTATATCATTTTTCTTATACCTTTTGTAAAAGTCATTATTTCATCTCTTTGAATTCTATTGTTTTAATTATAAAAGTCAATTTGGTTCATAATACATTTTTAAAGTCTAGGTGATGAAAAGAAGAAAATTTTAGTTTCCTATAATTTCTCAGAGATTGTTATGGTATACATTTCAGGAAAATATAATGATATGTACTTCTGTCTTCCATTGTCCATCATGCTTTCCATCTTTGTAACCCTAGGAATTAGTTCAGTGCCTACAGTATGATAGCTGTTTCACATGCTTTCTGTGAATAAATGAATGAGTGAATGAATGATTAAATGGAGAAAGTGAACAAATCTCTGAATGAAGAGGTTGGAAGACTTAACTCATGGTAGAATGAAAACACATTTCAGACTCAGCAACTCACTTTACAGTGAAGTTAGCTAGGCTGGGCCCTTAATGAATGGGAGCCTGTTCTTTCTATTCATCTGAATCTGCCCATAGGCAGAAAATTCAATTTAATTTTTTCATCAGTCAAGTTGAAGTGCTGAGAAAGCAAAACCAGAGACAAGGGAGGAAACCAGAACATCTCAACCTTTCTGTGGTAAGAAGATCATGTGATGAGAGGAGCCATCCTCCTCCGAAGAATGGGCCCCAGGAAGCAGTGTTCTTCCATCAAGATTCTCCATGGCAGAGGGACTGATAATCTCCTTGAAGGCTAGAGATTTCAGCATGTCAGTGTGAACTTCTTGGGTTGTCAGCAGAGGAAGACATGATACAGTCATCTCTTTGCTATGGCTAGATTCAAGCTTGACGAAGGATGAGCATTGTGTCACAACTGATTCAGGAGCTTCCTACATTTAACTGGGAAACATGCATCTTCCCTCTGAGAACCAGGCCCCCTCATATCTGTCACAGGAAGGAAAGCAAGTTATTTCTTAAAGTCCTACTTAGAAAAGTCAATTCTTGAAATCAAGTATATTGATATATTCTTCCCAATTACTGGTCTGGTCCATCTTGTTTCCAGTATAAATGTAGATACTACATAGAAACGAACAGAAGTAGATATAGGCAAATTGATGAAATGTTTGCTCAGAAGATAGATAGACAGAAAAACTATACCTTCTTTTAGCTAGCAATACCCATCATATTCCTTAAGTGCTTCTATAAGTCAAGTTCAAGATATTGGTCATTTTGGCCCTTTTGCTCTTGTTGTTTCTTCTATATCATAAATCTCTGTTCAACTTCTGTGTACTCATGTTAGCTGTCTCTAAATGAGCAACTGAAGATTTATTTCTTCATGAAACCTCATTGTTCCATTTCTACTTCTGTCAATACTTCAGGCCTCTCTATCTTTCCCCGTGTGTGTGCATGAGTGTGCGTGATTTCAATGGCAATTTCCCCTATCACATGGCATACCTATAGGTATTCTCAGTAGAGTTACATTTTTTTCTTCCTAAGGAATTAGGATAAACTGGGGTTGGATGGAAGGGAAGGAGGTCCTCCCCTGTTGGTGGACTTGGAGGGGGCGGGGAAGAAGGAGATGAGGGAGGGAGTGGGAGGGTAGGAGGGAATGGGGGAGGGGGCTACGCCTGGGATTCAAAGTACCTAACCTGTGATTGAGATAAAAATAAATAAATTAAAAAAAAAAGAATTAGATGTGACATTGGTGGTCTCCCTGTGTTGCTCCTGTCCCCTCTGGGTCTTTCTGTTTCTCATTTCTTTCATAACACTTCCTGCACTATGCCCAAAGTCTCTGCATCTTCTTTGATCCCTCGATGGGTGGAGTCTTTCAGAGGACATCTGTGGCAGGCTCCCATCCTGTTCTCTTTCTTCCGCCACTTCTGTCATATGTCCTATTTGCCCTTCTAAATGAGAATTACGCACTTTCTCTAGGGTCCTCCTTGTTGTTTAACTTCTTTAAGTCTATAGATTTTAATGTTTACCCTATATTATATGACTAATATCCACTTGTCAGTGAGTATGTACCATGCTTGTGTTTCTGCTTCTGGGATACCTCACACAGGATGATCTTTTCTAGTTCCATCCATTTGTCTGCATATTTCATGATTTCCTTGTTGTTACTAGCTGAGTTGTATTCTGCTGTGTAAATGTACTATATTTTCTGTATCCATTATTTGGTTGAGGGACAACTAGGTTGTTTCTGGATTCTGGCTGTTATGAATAAAGTTGCTTTGAACATAGTTGAGTAAACGTTTTTGTTGTATAGTTTATCATATTTCAGATATATGCGCAGGAGTGGTATAGCTGGATCTTGAGGTATCACTATTCCCAATTTTCTGGAAGAGTACCAGATTGATTTAAGTTTACATTCCCACCAGCAATGGAGGAGGGTTTCCCTTTCTCCACATCCTTTCCAGTATGTGTTGTCACTTGAGTATTTTATCTTGGCCATTCTGGTGGGTGTAAGGTGAAATCTCAGAGTCGTTTTGATTTGCATTTCCTTGATGTCTAAGGATGATGAACATTTCTTTAAGTGTTTCTCAACCCTTCAGTATTCCTCTGTTGCGAATTCTCTGTTTAGCTCTGTACCCCATTTTAATATTAGATTATTTGTTTTGTTGGTGTTTAATTTCTTGAGTTCTTTATATATTATGGATATTAGCCCTCTGTCATATGCAGGGTTGGTTAATATCTTTTTCTAGTCTATAGGGTGTCCTTTTGCTCTGATGACAGTGTCCTTTGCTTTACAGAAGTTTTTCAGCTTCATGAGGTCCCATTTTCTGAGTGTTGATACCAGTGCCTGAGCTGTTGGTGTTCTGTTCAGGAAGTTGTCTTCTGTGCCAGTGCACATAGACAGCTCAGTTTCCACATGGGTTCCCTAGTAAGAGGAGCAGGGGAAGTCTCTGACATGAACTCAGTTGCCTCTTCTTTGATCACTTCCCCCCAGCTGCACGACCTTGCCAGCCCACAGAGGAAGTCCTGATAGGCTAGGGTCAATTTGTAGGTGAGGAGGCATTGCCTTTAGTGGACTAGGGGAGGGGCATAGGAGAAAAAGGAGGGAGGCTAGGACTGGGAAGAGATGAGGTAGGGAGCTAGAACCAGGATACAAAGTGAATAAATTGTAAAGAACAAAATAAAACCAGGACATCAAAGTCAACACAATCTCATTGATTTATGGAATCTTAAGTTGACCTCAAAGACTAGTCAAGTGTAGATGGCCACCAGAGGCCAGGAAGTAGGGGTGCAGGAAAACTGATCAAAGGGAAAGTTGTTTTTGTTTTTTTTTTTTCTGTACAGGAAAAGTAAGTTTTAGTTATCTATTTCCCAGTGGAGTGATGTAAATGCATTTTATGCTTCATTATTTCTAGACTAGTAGAGTTTAAGTATTTTCACTTTACAAATGCTAACTATGTGATATAATAAATTTATTGAACATAATTTGACCCTTTCATAATCTACATACATATAAGTGTCCCATTGCATTTGTAAACATATAATGCATATGGTAATTATTTTTCAATAAAAAGAATATTTGCTGTTATATGACGTGTAACTTAATAGTTTAAAATCTGTGATTCTTTATTCACCAAGCTGATCTACAGAAGAATAGGAGCAATGGGGACTAACTTTGCCTCTTTTCCCTATGTAGAGAAACTGGAAATATAGGAAATAGTAGCCATGGAAGGAGAACACAGTTTTCATAAATACAGTGAGATCTACTGTAGAGTTGCTGGGTGGTGGCAGAAACTTGAAATCAGTTAATCCAGTAGAGTCATCAAGGTTTTGTGTGAAATTGCTACAGTCACCTTCAGCGTCAAATGTTGATACTTGGATAAAATGGAGCTGATAGCATATACCCATGACTATCACATAGTATTTTGAAAACAAATGTACATATCAATAACATCAATATAAGTCTATATAAATGTATTAAAGTAACTAATTCTATCAGCAGAAAATTATCATTTTCATGATGACATTGTTCAATACAGATAAACCAAAACCATAATTTGGT
>JAQQSO010001916.1:0-14844 GCA_028658305.1 Pachyuromys duprasi
TCCTCTGTCATAAAGTCCTGTCCTATTCCCAGTTTTCTCCCTCTTCCCATGTCCATCCCTTTTGCCTTTCTGAGTGAGGATTGATCTTCTTACCCAGGGTCCTCCTTCTTGCTTAGCTTCTTTAGGTGCATAGATTTTAGTATGTTTATCCTATGTTATATGTCTAATTTTCACTTATAAGTGAGTATAGACCATGTGTGTCTTTCTGCTTCTGGGATACCTCACTCATGATGATCTTTTCTAGTTCCCACCATTTGCCTACAAATTTCATGATTTCCTTAATTTAATGGCTGAGTAGTATTCCATTGTATAAATATAATACAATCTATATCCATTCCTTCATTATGGGACATCTGGGTCGTTTCTAGATTATGGTTACTACAAATAGAGCTGCTACAAACATGGTTGAAGCTAGGATGCAAAGTTAATAAACTGTAATTAATATTAAAAAATAAAAATTTAATTAAAAACATGGTTGAACAAATGTCCTTGTTATATATTTGAACATATTTTGGAGAGATGCCTAGGAATGGGATAGCTGGATTTTGAGATAGTACTATTCTGAATTTTCTGAGAAAGTGCCGGATTGATTTCCAAAGTGGTTGTTCAAGTTTACATTCTCACCAGCAATGGAGGAGGGTTCCCATTTCTCCACATCCTCTCCAGCATGTATTGGCACTTGAGGTTTTGATCTTAGCCATTCTGATTGGTATAAGGTGAAAATTTAGGATCGTTTTTATTTGCATTTCCCTGATGATTAAGGAGGATGAGCATTTCTTCAAGTGTTTTTCTGCCATTCGATATTCCTCTATAGAGAATCTCTGTTTATCTCTGTTTCCCATTTTTTAATTGGATTACTTGATTTGTGGCTTTTTAACTTCTTTAGTTCTTTAGATAATCTGGATATTAACCTTCTGTCAGATATATGGTTGGGAAAGATCCTTTCCCAGTCTGTAGGCTGTCATTTTGTTGACTAGAAATTTTTAAGGTAAAATGGATAATAAAGTTCCTTGTTAGAAGTATATAAATAAGCTATGGTCTGATAAGAGAAGGTAGTTGGATGCTCATGTTGAGCTATGTAATTAAAATTTACGTAGCAACATATATGGAAAAGTAAAGAGGCGAAAGGAAAAGATGTGACACATAACCAAATGCAGACTGAGTGAAAAAACAGTGGTTGGTAGAATAGGGGAGAAACTTGGCCATTGAACATAACTCCAGTAATGTTGCTTTTAGGATATGAAAATAAAAATTAGATCTGTTGTTCTCCTTGTGGAGTTCCTGTCCATTCCAGGTCTTTCTATCTCCCTCTTCTTCCATAAGGATTCTGGCACTCTGCCCAAAGTTTTGCTATCCGTCTCAATATCTCTTTCCATATCCTGGTGGGTAGAGTCTTTCAGAGGTCCTCTGTGGAAGGCTCCTGTCCTCTTAGAACCCTGTTCAAAGGAAGTCCATTGGCTGCTCAGTTTCCAAGTGGATTCCCTAGTAAGGGTAGCCTAGGAAGGGTTCATAATTCTAACATTAACTCAGTAGCCAGCTCTTTGATCGCCTCTCCCTGGGAGGTGCAGCCTTGCCAGGCCACAGAGAAAGATCATGCAGCCAGCCTTGATGAGGCCTTATAAGCTAGGTACAGGTCAAGAGGAGAAGGTCCTCACCTCTTAGTGGACTAGGTAAAGGACATAGGGGGAAAGAGGGAGGGTGGGTGTGACTGGAAGGAAACGAGGGAGGGGGCTGCAGCAGGCGTACAACGTAGACAAATTGTAATAAATTAATATATAAATAAAATAAAACAATATGAAAAATACGGATGGATGTGTCATCAAGGAGGTGAAAATAAATAATATGATCAAGAAACAAAATTTTAATTGATACATGATAGAGTTAATAGAATGAAGTACATAAACAAATGTATATGTACTTATATGAAGGCACCAGACAGAAGGTGTTGACTAGGCAGACACATGACTCTACAGACTCAGTTATAAAGTCTCACCCTGTGGTATGAAATAAAAATCTGCATATATATATATACATATACAAATTATTCTACAGAAAGAGATATGATCCTATACTGTAATTTAGTAATCAAAGGTATCTAGACACAGCCCTGAAGGTTTATATCCCTAACATTTTGATTAAAAAACAAGGAAGACTAACCAAGAAGGGAATAAATAAAGAATGAATACTGTGCCAGAAATCAAGAAACAATCTTGTATAGCACAGTCAACAGAATAATGTTCTTCACTCAAAGCAATTGAAGTCATTAGTGACGACAGCAACATCAACTTCATTAATTTTATTCCCATCCAAGTAGGCAGAGTTCTGGAATATAGAGAATGAGAAGTGAAGAACAAGAGCTAAATTAAGAACAGAGCATAGAATCTAGGTGACAATTTTATGGGACTTAAAGGTTTGTGACTAAGTGATACTTGGAAGGAAACACCAAAGGAAAAATGCTTTAAGAAACAAGATAGTGTAGGCCATGTTGCATGGCATATAAACTTCCAGAGAAGAAGAACGGAAGGGATAAATTTATGAACAAATGGGGGGAAGCATGTGCTGAGTGAGCAGGTAAGTACGGCAGAGTTGATAAAAACTAGAGAGTAGTGATAGTAGATCTAAACATTTGACATTTCAGGATTTTCTAAGATTGACTTCCTACATTAAAATTCACCAACTCGCCAACCTAAAAGCAGCACAGGTGGACATAAGAAGGAAGGTGGAGCCAAAAAGGCGCAGAGATGCAGATATTACTAAAGTAAATGACACATTCAGAGAATGCATTGAAAATTACATTTCAGAAAGATTTTCCTAGCTAAAACAGAACTGATTTGACATGGAAATCAAGAAGTAACCAACCTAGAGAATAATTCTTATAAGAATACTTCCTGAACAAGAATTAGGTCATGAATTTGGAACCCAGAACTCACTTAAAAGGGTGGATGTATACATACCATACCTGTGTCCTCAACAATGTGAATGCTTAGGGGGATTGCTGGTGCTTGATAGCCTAGCCTCCATCCTGTATTTAAAAATCCTGCCTCAAAAGACTAAATCATGGAGGGCTGAGCTAGCAGACACAATCTTGTGTTTGAGGGACAGTGCTACTTAGCAAAGTTATCCTGATGTCCATGTCTTCATGCTGCTGTTATACAGACAAGGCTGGATGGCTGAAGCATTAACAATTCTTTTCCACATTGGGCATTGTTCAGTCAGGTTGTTTATATTGTCTGTTTCACATTGAAGTTGGCCCTAGATGTAGTGTGATGAAGAATAACGTAAAGTTGGTTTTAACATCTTTTCTTCCAGACATATAGTTACTGCTTAAAGAAACATGAGAAGACAATCCAAATCAATGAGATCCTGCTTCCCAAACCAGTATGATGTATTTTATGTTATGTGTGAATAGTACAAAATCTGAGGATTCCATAGGAAAAAATCAGAAGCAATGCATATGTAAATAAAGGGAGATCTGAGTTCTTCCCTTTGGTTTAAGAAAACCAAAAATAAAATTCAGAAATGTGCCACTTATTTCCAGCTTTGCAAAAGTAGAATATAGAACACTATTCCAACAGCAACACACATAAAATTCCTAGGTATGCAGGGCTATTTTTATACACCCATGGTAACCTATTTCTCTTTTATTCCTTTTTTTGTGGGGTTTCTAAATGCATGTTGCCAAGCAGTTTATATCACTGTACTGGATGATTATAATAAAACTGCTAAATCTTTAGCAGATTATCATTTCATTATGTACAAGTTTTGTCTAGCTATTGCACAAAAACTAAGAAAATCTCAGATGACCTGCTCAAAAGACAGTTACGGTGTTTTGGATGCTGTCATTTGATGAAAATGTGTTCTAGGACATCTGCTAGAGACAACAAAGGAATGTACAAGTTCCCCTCATTTGTGTAAAAACTAGCTCATAAATTATAAAGCAAATGAATAACATATTATTTGCTAAAACTTCTGTACATTTCTTAAGATCAGTTCTAAATCTGGCCTCTAAAATATTAAGATTCTTCAAAGGCAAATGAAAATCCACAAAGATCAAGAGGCTCAATTCCTAAAAACAGTTTACAAAATTTGTCAGCAGAGAATCTTTTGCCTGCAGTAACTATTTCTAAAGTCTTCCTCAAGACTTTGTGTTATCTTAGGGGGAAGATTTACTGCAACATGAAACACTTGTGAAATCTCTAGAAGAAAAGATTAACTCTAAGTCATGAGGAATGAGATATATCCATCCTCTTCAATCTCCCTCGTAATATTTTTCATAGCAAATGTTTCAGGAAATCTAAAGTGCTCTAGAAGGAGTATAAGTGCTATGGACTTAATTTGATTTCCACGGAATTTGGAACGAACTTTGGATAATATTAAACTCTTCAGCAACTTTTTTTGAAATACTATTTAATTGAACTAAAACAATAAACTATGACAATTCAATAATTTCAGAATATCAATTACTATTTATTTGTTCCAAGGAAGAGTATGTAGGATCCAACACTAATGTTGACACTCATTAAATAAGAGTATCATATAAAATTTGTACTACAATGGCTTATTCATCTGTATAGTAATATCAATATTATGTAGGCATTAATAAAGCCAATATATGTTATGGCCTTTCTTCAAGGCCAAGCGTATGATAAGCATGGATGAAGAAATTCATAATTGTCATTGTTACAATGATATGTATGAGTCTACTTTAATCAAATCTTATTTTTCCTATGTAGGTTATAATCTTTAAAAAACACAAAGTAGAAGGGAATATGGATTTTACACTGAATTTTAATGTATTTTCTTCATAAATAAGATGATAAAAAATCTAATCACTAATAATCCCTCTTTGAAATGAGTTTGAAATAAATTGAATTCTTCCTCTCCTGGCATTAAGTTAAACTCATTCAATTCAGTTTTGAATGCCCTAATGCATTTATATTGTTTATACACATTTTCCTCATGACATACATCAGATTTGGTTGGAATAATGCAATAGTTTATTCCTCTGCATGTTCCTAAATATATTGATGGTGAAAAGTGGAGAGCATTGGGAATTTAGGGACAGAATTCAATGCTAAACAGTAATTGGAAAAGATCTGTTGCCTGGAAACTGCATAGAACCCTGCTTTGTTTCAAGTGACGGGTATTACAAATCAGGCATTAAACTAGTAGAACCTTTTTAAAATTTCAACAGTACAATTGATGGTAGTTTTAATAAGCTTTGACATATAACTTAAAATAGTGCATTTCAATCATACAGAGGGCTCACAAAAATCACCTACAAGCACTGATATACCTGCACTGAACATTGCTTGCAAACTTTATGAGGTTGGCGGTGTGTATGCGTGGAATGGACCCAGGTTAAGAGTAATGAAACATTCTTGCTAAGAATAATCACCCCTTCTGAAAGAGCTGAATGCAATCAGTGGTGTTGTGTACCATTGAACTTTGTGCATGAGACTTTCTGTGTAATTGTTGTTTGGTGACATTTGCAATTGGATGCAGTTATTAAACAACGTAAGATGCAAATTCGTTGCCTGGCTGGCGGGGCTTGGGGGAAAGGAAGTAAGTCCTTTCACTCCTACTCAATTTTAAAATGTGATGACCTTAAAAGGGAATGAATATAGAGATTCACACAGAGAGAACAAAAACGTGGTGTGAAGTAAGGACTAGTCACCCTTTGTTTGGCCACTGAAGAGTTGGATCTGAAATGCATACAGACAAGGCCCTGATTTGGTAAGGTGTTCACACTTCTGACTTATTTTTTTTTCTCTGAAAGCCTTATTGTGGGGTTTTTTGCATTTTTAATTAGTTGTTATTATGTATTACAATTTATTCACTTTGTGTCCCAATGCAGCCCTCCCTCATCTCCTCCCAATCCCATCCACCCTCCCTCTTCTCCCCCTATGTCCTTTCCCTAGTCCACTGATAGGGGAGGTCCTCCTCCCCTTCCTGCTGATCCTAACCTATCAGGGCTCAGCAGGATTGGATGGATTGTCTTCCTCTGTGGCCTGGCAAGGCTGCACCCCCCCCACCCCAGGGGGAGCTGACCAGAGTCCTTATTGTATTTTAATCTCCTCCTACGTTTCTAAAGTTAATTCTAAATTAGGAAATATTTGATTGTCACACAAAATAGTTTGTGAGTCTATCCTATTCTGGAAATCTATTCATTTGACCCAAAACTGATGTGACTTAAGGTCCACCCCATGGAATGCGATCTATACTTGACATTGCTTGGGTGACCAAGAACCAGAAACTAAAGGGTCCGAAGTCCTAGGGCAAAACCAAACACTAATGGTTGAAAGAATAATCAAAATGACCCCAAATGTTATTCTGATTTCAGATACTTATAGATAGGTGCCTTATCCAGCTATCATGAGAGAGGCTTCTTCCGACAGCAGATAGAAACAAATATGACAAATATGGAGAGCCACTGTAGTGAGAGTTCTGGCTTCTGTAAAAACCCAGTTATGTTACATGAATATGTGTTTGTTTTAATCCAGGTGTGGGATATGGGGTTGCTTCAGTTTATCCACAACCTAAGTTAACTATAATTGTCACATGCACTAGCAAGGACGTGATCTTTGTTAACTACTTATAGTTTAATTCTAGTGATTCTGGAGAGGGAATAAATGCCAGATCCTAGAGAGTGACTGTAGGGCTCTGAAGAAGAAGGAGGAGGGGGAGGAGGAGGAGGGGGAGGAGGAGGAAGAGGAGGTGGAGGAGGAAGAGGAGGTGGAAGAGGAAGAGGAGGAGGAGGTGGAGGAGGAGAAGGAATTGGAGGAGGAGGAGGTAGAGGAGGAGGAAGTAGAGGAGGAGGAGGTGGTGGAGGAGGAGGAGGAGGTGGAGGAGGAGGAAGTAGAGGAGGAAGAGGTGGTGGAGGAGGAGGAGGAGGTGGTGGAGGAGGAGGAGGTGGAGGAGGAGGAGGACGAGGAAGTAGAGGAGGAAGAGGTGGTGGAGAAGGAGGAGGAGGTAGAGGAGGAGGAGGAGGAGGAGGAGGAGGAGGCTGCTCCACTGCTGCTCCTGGTTGCTGTTGCAGTTGGACAAGAAGTTAGAGAAAACCTGACAACAATGGTTAGACTTGCCTCAAGAAACCCAGTGCCCCATCAAGAAGTGCTCTAAAGAACACCTCCTTACCACTCTAACCTTCTGTCTCTCTGACCTGGTGTTGGAAGGGAATGGGGTGGAGAAGGGTGGTAGATATGCGAATATAATAAAGAAGCTTGAACAAATATGTCTACAAGCCCCAAGCCCCAGCAGAGTGAGGTTCTGTAATAGGCAGATGGAAATGGTCAAAGTCATGACTAGATGATACAGGTGATGAATTTCTAAGATAACTGCCTTATTCTGCAAACTCATGACTGGAAACAAAAGCTTGGTAAACCCTGTAGGAGTCCTGTCCTGAGGGCAGGCCCCTGATGTAGACTAGATCAACAAGTTTAGGGCTGGATCAGGATATGTTCACTTAACAGTTGTCAGTCAATGCCAATCAGCTCCCAAACTGATCTAACTAACCGAGTCTAAATTAAGGGAAGAAGAGAAGAAGACACTTCAAAGACAACCCTCATGGAGACACAAAGATGTGCTATTCTGATTTACTGAGAGTCTTTATCTCCCTCTGCCTGTTGTATATCGTCATGCTTAATAAAAGCCTTTCCTCAACTGAATATATATATATATATATATATATATATACATATATATCATATATATGTGTATGTAGTATATATATATATATATCACATTAGATTTCAGTAATACTGATTATGCTATTAGCAATTAATGAGCATTAAAATTATAAATATGCCCAAAATTCATTACAATTTTTGAATAGATAGCAAGAGGGGTTTTGTTGTTGTTTTGTTTTGTTTTGTTTTTTAAGTTTTACTCTGAGGACTCTACCTAGCAGTGTATCAAAGCAGATGCCGAGACTCACAACCAAACCTTGGGCAGAGTACAAGGAATCATATAAAAGAAGAGGGAGTTAGTAAGACCTGGAGAGGACAGGAACTCCACAAGGACCAAATAAATCTGAGCACAGAGGTCTTTTGTGAGACTTATTCTCCAATCAAGGACCAAGTTTGGATATAATCTAGAACCCCTGCTCAGACGTAGCCCATGGCAGCTCAGTATCCAAGTGGCTTCCCTAGTAAGGGGAACAAGGACTGTCTCTGAGATGAACTCAGTGGCTAGCTCTTTGACCTCCCCTGACCTCCAAGGGAGGAGCAGACTTGCTAGGCCACAGAGCAGAACATTGCAGCCAGTCCTGATGAGACCTGATAAGCTAGGTCCAGATGGAAGGAGAAGAGGACTGCTCCTATCAGTGGACTTAGAGAAGGGCAGGGAAGAGATGAGGGAGGGAGGATGGGATTGGGAAGGAATGAGGGAGAAGGCTACAGCTGGGATACAAGGTAAAGAAACTGTAATTAATATAAAAAAAATTTAAGAAGTGATAGAAAAGCAAACACATGCATAGATCACATAAAGTTATAGAAAAATACAAGAGCAATATGAGATGTGTTGCATAATTTGTATACTCTCTGACAACTGTACTCCATGTGTTTATGTCAATTATAATGATAAATTATGGTTATACATTAAAAATACTTGCTAATTGAAAAATAATCTACTTAGAAGTCAATAATACATAAAATGTTTTAATACTGGACTAAAATTGATAACAGTCAGATTATATTTGCAATATTATAGCAAGTTAGAACCCAAATGAGCCCTAAGGAAGTGGTCAGTGGATTTTAAAACATATATTGTATTAAGACAATTTTAAATCATTTTCTGGGAGCTGGAGAGAAGTCTCGCTGGTTAAGAACACTGGCTGCTTCAAAGGACATGGGTTCAATTCCCAGCACCCATATGGCAGCTCACAATTGTCTGTAACTCCAGACATATATGCAAGTAAAATACCGATGCATATGAAAAATAAATAATTCTTGATGGTTTGGACCATTACTAAGTTTTAAAAGTGTATGTTTCTTTTCCCTTTGCTGTGACCAAATGCCTAACTAGAAACAACTTAATGCAGAAAGGGTCAATTTAGGCTCACAGTTTGGGAGATCCAGTTCACAGAAACAGAGAACACAAGAAAGCAGAACCTGAGTGACTGTTCACATAATAGTCACAGTCAGAAAACAGAACAGACAGAAAGTCCAGCCTCGTTTTCAAACATCAGGGCTCATCCCCAATGACGAGTGCCTCCCAGAAATGCTCCACCACCTAAAATATTTAATCTAACTTTTTTGTAAAAAGTAACTGATCAAACACACAAGTCTATGGGAGACATCTCACATTCAACCCAAAATATAGAATATTCTTTACTTTTTAAATATATTTAATCCTAAAAGAACTGAAACTTGACTAAAATTAAGAAAATTAAATATCTATCTAGTAGTTTCTGATAAATTTTCTTTTTTGGATTTTGTTTGGGTAATTTTTCACAACCAGATAGCAATGATTAAAATTAGACAAGGCTATTATATTAGAAATCTGACTGACTCAGAAGAACTGATGCCTATTTCTTTCTGAAACTGGACTATCCTACTGAAGTAAAGAGGATTCTGAAAATAATAGTTCTTCAGGAGACCAGGTTCTGGTCCATCCAAATAGTGTCTCTCTCTCTAGGTCTCCCTTCTACTTATACCTCATTGGCCAGAAATTGTTCATTCCTAGGAGAACAAAGTAGCAAAAATGTTACGGTTTGGATTTAAACTATCCACTGAAAAGATTCACATGCTGATGATTTGGTCTTCACTGGTTGCAGTATTTGAGGGAATTTTGGAAAACTGAGGATGTGGGCACAGCTAGAGGAAGTTTGTCACTCTGGGCTGTGTCCTGTTTGGCAGCACCTGTCTCTCTTTTTGGTTCTGTATACTGTCTAGAATGATGTAATGTCATGCCTTTCCACCATGTGGGTTTAAAACACATAAACCATTACTGCAAATCTTACATTTGGCTGTTGATATAAAGTGTTCTGCCACAAACATTAAAAGCCACAAATATCAATGTCTGAATTTAGAAGAAGGCAAAAATGCACAGAACAATGCTTCAAATTATCATCTCAGGTTTGCTTTTGTTACTGTCTGACAAATAAAGCAAAAGAGTGTGATAACATTATGTCCTATACAAAACCACAAAGTGATTTAGATGCAGAACCAGGATTTTCATAAATATTCTTTTTAATTTTAATTTTAATTTTTTCACAATTTTTCATTATCCCGATTGAACCATCCTCCCTCAGCTCATGCCAGTCCCACCTTCCCTCCCTCTTTCCCCCATCCTCTTCCCCTAGTTCATTGAAAGAAGGAGTTTTCCTTCTTTGCCATCTGCCCATAGCGTGTAAAGTCTCATCATGACTGCCTGGATCCTCTTCCTCTGTGGCGTGGTAAGGCCGCATCATGAAGGGAAAGGGATCGAAGAGAAGGCAACTGAGTTCAGGGCAGAGGCAGCCCCTACTCAGGAATTTCACATGAAGACTGAGCTGTCAATAGGCTACATCTGCACATGCATGGTCCAGACTGGGAAAAGAGCTTCACCAACCCTACATCCCTCAGAGGACTAATATCCAGAATATATAAAGAACTTAAGTTAAACAGCAGAAAATCAAGTAACCTAATTAAAAAATGGGATACAGAGCTAAACAGACAATTCTCAATAGAAGAATATTGAATGGCAGAGAAACACTTAGAGAAATGCTCAACCTCCTTAATCATTAGAGAAATGCAAATCAAAATGACCCTGAGATTTCACTTTATACCCATCAGAATGGCTAAGATAAAAAACTCAAGTGTCAACACATGCTGGAGAGGATGTGGAGAAAGGGGAACTCTCCTTTATTGCTGGTGGGAGTACAAACTTTTACAACCACTTGGAAATCAATCTGGTGCTTTCTCAGAAAATTGGGAACAGTGCTACCTCAAGATCCAGCTATACCATTCCTGGGTATATACCCAAAAGATGCCCCACCATTCAACAAGGATATTTGCTCAACTATGTTCATAGCAGCTTTATTTGTAATAGCCAGAATCTGGAAACAAACTAAATGTCCCTCAACAGAGGAATGGATGCAGAAATTGTGGCACATTTACATAATGGAATACTACTCAGCTATTAAAAACAAGGAAATCATGAAATTTGTAGGCAAATGGATGTAACTAGAAGAGATCATCCTGAGTAAGGTAACCCAGAAACAGAAAGACATGGTAGACACTTACTTAGAAGCAGATATTAGATATATAATATAGGATAGCCATCTACAGAGCTAAAGAAGCTAGGAAGGATGCTTAAATCTCATGCAGAATGGCAAATGGGATAGACAACAGAAGCCATGGAAGAAAGGAAACAGGATGGAGCCTGCCACAGAGGGTCCTCTGAAAGGTCCACTCAACAGGGGATCAAAACGATGCTGAGACTCAAGGCCAACTCTGGACAGAGCTCAGGGAGTCTTATGGAAGAAGAGGTGGACTGGGGACAGAGGGACAAGGAATGGACAGAAGCCCCATAAGGAGACCAACAAAGCTAAAAACTCTGAGCCCAGGGGGTCCTGCAGAGATTGATGTTCCATAAATATTCTTAAACTCAAATCATGATGCTCTTTTCGTGGTAATTTGGCCATGAATGTGTATCTCAATAATATGTACTTACTGCTTATGAATGTATACTGTTTTTATGTCATCAGATGCGTATTTTTTTCATTCTTGACTCATAGCTTTAGTTAAACTTCAAACAACTGTGTGTATTATAAAACTCTGGCAGGTAGCAAGTTCCGAAATCATCAGTGTCTCCTTGAACCATCTACGTCACCTTGGTGTGATTACCTTCATAGCCACTGATCTAGGATTATCAAAATTTTTCTCATTTACTACATCTGAGATGTGTAAATACATTCTCATCTCAGAAAAAATGGGGGTACACCAGTCAAAGCATTGTGCTTCTCTTTAGCAATGGGCTTTCTGTTGCAGGTATTAGGAGAAAATTACACAAATAAAAACAGCAAAGAGAATGTATGTGTTTATGTATGTACGTATGTATTCACACATGCACATATGCCACAGTGAGTGTTTAGGGCAGGAGTCAGAGAATCCTTGAAGGAAATGGTGCCCTCCTAAGTGGGTCTCATGAATGGAAGGGTGGTAAATGGACTTGGTTGGTGTCACCTTTAGCATCTGGACCACCTCTCTGTCCTGATAAAACTTTATTTAAGATTCTCAGAACAGAATTAAAATTATTGTAATAGAAAAAGTGGGCTGAACTTTTTTGGAGGGGTTCTGTCTTTCTTTACTCCTTTATTTCAAACAAATGATTCTCACAGCCTTAAGGATGGCAGCCCTGGACTATAAAACTAGAAGACTGTATCTCAAAATTATTGTAATTCAAAATTATATTTAGTTACCTATCTAAGAAAAGGAAGATTGTATATGCACAGGCTGCCAGTGAACCCTCAAAAGCCTAGTCAAGCTGAGAGATGAGTACTACTGCCTTCTTAGTCAAAGGTCTTCCTCTCTCCACCCTGCATTATGAGGACTGAAGTTCACTCTGCAACTGGAGTCTCCATCCTCTTCCTTGCTCCTCCGTTGCTCCTGGGATCTGCCCAACTACACCTAAACAAGTTAGATCCATACTGCGTTGATATGAAAAATAATTTCTCAGTGCCATCTACTAAAATATGAAATATAAGACTGGTAGCTGCAAACCTGTCTCCAATAGCTCGTGTTCCTATGTGTCAAATCTCACTGCAGTCATATCCTCCCTGGTTTAGAAGAACAATTTTCCTTCTGTGTCGTGCCAAACACTTCCACTAGCATGGCCTGTTCCTATCAGAATCTCAAGGCTGTTCAGATCCCACCCACATTAGACATCACCCCTGTGCTCTCTAGGCTCAGTAAACTATACAGAATCTGTCATAACACAGGAAACTGTTTATCCCTAAACAGGACTCAGCAGATCACTTCATTGTCTGTTTGTTCACCCTTCTGCCCCTTCTTTTTATGCTAAACATTGCAAGGACAAAAGCTATTATTAGGCATTAATCATCTGCATATTTTTAGTACTTACCAATTATCCTAGTATGCAATAATTGCTTGAGAAACATTTTAGAGTGTTGTTTTGTACTCACATTTGACATAGAGTGGTGTGCTAATTTTATAACTTTGATTTTTAGAAAACTGTATTCTATAAATCTATATAAGTGCATCCAATAGAGTTGCTAAGCAAATTCTATGCAGAAGCAGAAATGCAGTTCATTTTGCAGAGATCATATTTTCAGCCAAGTTCAAGATATTGAAGTTACTGAGAACAGAGTGACATTTGCAGTTGTGGACATTGCCATTAGAGACCCCTAAATGTGACAAAGGATTCCTCAGCTTCCAGAGGAGAGAGCTCTGCAAAATATAAAAATAAAGAGGACAGATCATCTCTGCTTCTGAGAGGGTCCCATAGAGAAGCTTGAATTAAAGCTCAGAAATATGGGGACTAGTTTCTGTGAGCTGTAAGTAATTGAGTATTCCTACAGCATAAAATGTGAATATGTGCCGTGAGAGGATGAAAAGAGTGGAAAAAAGATAAGGCTGAACTAATTAGTGGAGGAAGTCCACAAGGACCCGCAATGCCATCCAAGGCAATTTAGGATTTATCCTGGTGTGATGAAGAATCAGAAGCTCCTTCAAGGTCACAGTGAGGGTGGATGCAGGGGAAAACTGATTCTTGCCCAAAGCTGATTTAGAACCTAGTGTGTGCTTCTTCAGAATGTGTTTTCATCACCGTCGCACTGCATCATAAAATCTCAATAGAAGATAGTGGCACACCAGTTTCTGAGACGAGGCTAGTTGGCAGAACTGGTCAGTCAAGGAGGCAATGGCGTCCTAAGCGAGGGTAGATTTTATGGTGGCTTGTTTTTCTCTTTTATATTTCAGGCTAAATTGTCATTGCTAAAGGCTCACATTTACCATGAAAACACAACTTAAAGCACGATGGGCTGGTTACTTATATGAATCTGCCACACTGAAATAAATACCTGATGGACACACTGAAGAAAATAAAATATAATATAAATATGATTAAGGAAGAAGCATCACATTTCCTGAGAAATTGAAAGCTTTATTACTTGAAACAAAAGAAAAAGTGAGTCAAAGTGGTCTTAGAATTTTGCAACAGGCAATAGTCAATGAAGAATAAGTTTATTTAGTAAAAATTACATTTTAATGCTATGAAAGCCCAAGTAAAATCCATATATGCATACTACAAACTGAAATCTACCCCCGTTCTTAAAGGAATATATGATTCTTGAAAATATTAAATAACCTATTCAAAGATAAACAAATAATAATTACAAATTGTCGAAATGAAGCAATGGCAATGCTATCTGCAAGCAGTTGATGCATAGAAAATTCACAGCCCTCAGCCTGGATCATGGAGGGAATCAATTTGCCTTTGAAAGCTTTTGAAATTATTTTCATTTCTTTGTCCGGGGACATGAGGAGATGAGGTATTGTAATAGGAATTCCCCCTCATAGGCTAAGAATTCATTTTTTAAAAAATTAAATGATAAACAATACATATTTTGATCAAAATATGAATAATAATCCTCACCATGTGGTTTCTTCCCTTTGAAATTAAATTACTGATTCTTTTTTTGTATTCAGAGTAAAAGTCTTCAAAATTACACAGAGATGCCTAGTAAACTTTTAGCTGTTCTTTGAAGGAAACACAACTTACTAGTTGTCTTGGTAAGGCTTTGCATCTGAGAAAGCTGTTCAAGACTGGGCTTTCTTTTTCCTCTTCCATATTTAGAATCCACATCTAACATCATAACATTAACAGAAGTATAATTATTTT
>JAQQSO010001917.1:0-14843 GCA_028658305.1 Pachyuromys duprasi
AATCCAAACAATCATTAGGTCTTATTACCAAAGCCTATATGCCACAAAATTTGAAAATCTAAAGGAAATGGATAATTTTCTTGATAGATTCCATCTACCTAAATTAAAACAAGATCAGGTAGAAAAATTGAATAGACCTATATTCCCCAAGGAAATAGAAGCAGTCATCAACAGTCTCCCTTCCAAAAAAAGCCCTGGGCCAGATGGACTCAGTGCAGAATTCTATCAGACCTTAAAAGAAATGCTAACTCCAATTCTCTCTAAACTATTCCACAAAATAGAAACAGTAGGAACATTACCAAACTCATTCTATGAAGCCACAGTCACCTTGATACCTAAACCACACAAGGATCCAACACAAAGAGAACTTCAGACCTATCTCTCTTATGAACATTGATGCAAAAATACTCAATAAAATACTTGCAAACCGAATCCAAGAACACATCAAAGATATCATCCACCATGACCAAGTAGGCTTCACCCCAGACATGCAGGGGTGGTTCAATATATGGAAATCCATCAATGTGATCTACCATATAAACAAACTGAAGGAGAAAAACCACATGATCATCTCCTTAGATGCCGAAAAAGCTTTCGACAAACTCCAACATCCATTCATGTTTAAAGTCTTGGAAAGATCAGGGATACAAGGCACATACCTAAACATAGTAAAGGCAATATACAGCAAGCCTATAGCCAACATCAAACTTAATGGAGAGAAACTTAAATCAATCCCACTGAAATCAGGGACTAGGCAAGGATGCCCATTGTCTCCATATCTCTTCAACATAGTACTTGAAGTCCTAGCTAGAGCAATAAGACAACTAAAGGAGATCAAGGGGATACAAATCGGAAAGGAAGAGGTCAAAATATCCCTATTTGCAGATGATACGTTAGTATATATGAGTGAGCCCAAAAATTCAATCAGAGAACTCCTTCAACTGATAAACACCTTCAGCAATGTGGCTAGATACAAAATCAACTCAAAAAAATCAGAAGCCCTCCTGTACACTAAAGATGAAAGGGCCGAGAAAGAAATTAGGGAAACAATACCCTTTACAATAGCCACTAATAACATAAAGTACCTTGGGGTGACTCTAACCAAGCAAGTGAAAGATCTGTTTGAGAAAAACTTCAAGTCTCTGATAAAAGAAATTGAAGAAGATATCAGAAGATGGAAAGATCTCCTGTGCTCATGGATTGGTAGGATTAACATAGTGAAAATTCTGCCAAAAGCAATCTACAGATTCAATGCAATCCCCATCAAAATACCAACACAATTCTTTAGAGACCTTGAAACAAAAATTCTCAACTTCATATGGAGAAACAAACACCCCAGAATTTCCAAAACGATCCTGTACAACAACAGATCATCTGGAGGTATCTCCATCCCTGATCTCAAGCTGTACTACAGAGCAATAGTTATAAAAATTGCATGGTATTGGCATAGAAACAGAATAGTGGATCAATGGAACCGAATAAAAGACCCAGAAATAAACCCACACACCTATGGAAACTTGATTTTTGATAAAGAACCCAAATCCATCCAGTGGAAAAAAGACAGCATCTTCAACATATGGTGCTGGTCCAACTGGATGTCTATATGCAGAAAAATGAAAATAGATCCATATTTATCACCCTGCACAAAACTAAAGTCCAAGTGGATCAAAGACCTCAACATAACACCAGATACATTAAATCGGTTAGAAGAAAAAGTGGGAAAGACCCTAGAACTCATCCACACCGGAGACTCCTTCCTGAACAGAATACCAACAGCACAGGCTCTAAGAGCAATGATCAATAAATGGGACCTCATGAAACTGAAAAACTTCACATGGTATATACTCATTTATATAGACCTATAAGATAAGATAAACATACTAAAGACTATACACCTAAAGAAGATAAACAAGAAAGAGGACCTGGGGTAAGAGTATTAATCCTAACTTAGAAAGACAAATGGGATGGACATTGGATGCAGGAGAAAACAAGTAGCAGGACAAGAGCCTACCACAGAGGGCCTCTGAATAACTCTACCTAGCAGTGTATCACAGCAAATATTAAGACACATAACCAACCCTTTGGTAGAGTGCAGGGAATCACATGAAAGAAGAAGTAGTTAGTATGACTTGGAGAGGATAGGAGCTCTGCAAGGACCAAATGTAGCAGGGCACAGGGGTCTTTTATGAGACTGTTTCTCCAACCAAGGACCTGTATGGATATAACCTAGAACCCCTGCTTGAATGTAGCAAATGGTAGCTCAATATCCAAGTGGGTACCCTAGTAAGGGGAACAGGGACTATTTCGGACATGAACACAATGGCTGGCTCTTCGACCCCCTTGCTGCACGAGGGAGGAGCAGCCTTGCTAGGCCACAGAAGAGGGCATTGCAGCCAGTCCTGAAGAGACCTAATAAGCTAGAGTTAGATAGAAGGGGAGGAGGACCTCCCCTATTAGCAGACTTGGAAAGGGGCAGGGAAGAGATGAGGGAGGGATGGGAGGAATAGGGAGGGAATGCGGGAGGGGGCTATGGCTGGGATACAAGGGACATAACCTGTGATTAATATAAAATAAAAATGTAAAAAAAAAAGACAAAACATTGAGTCTGCTTAGTACTGCCAGTCTGTGCATGAATATAGGACCACTTTCTGTAGAATGGCTATGTTCTCAGGGGCTACATCCCTAAAGAAAGCTGACTCTCTTACCCCAGGGTCCATCAGTTGCCAATAACTTCTCAGCTGAAGTAAAACTTCATGAGCCATTCTCTCATCCATGCTAGAACTTTGTCTGTCTGATGTTATGCATGCAAATATAGATGCTGTGAGTTCATGTATGCATCAGCCTTGTCCTGTCTCACAAACACTGTTTCAGTGGAGATATCCAGTACCATTGGTTCTTACAATCTTTCTGCTCCCTCTTCCATGATGATCCTGAGCCTTGAAGAGATGGAGGTGTGACATAGAGGTTCTATTGAGATCTGAGCACTCCATAGCGTCTTATTTTTTTGCACACTGATAAGTTGTGTGTCTCTGTATCAATCACCAAAGAAGAGGAAGAGCAAGACCAAGAACGAGAACAAGAAGAACAAGAAGAATAGCAACAACAACAAAGACAAGAAAAAGAACAAGAAGAACAACAAGGACAAGAAGGAGAAACTTCTCTGATGAAGGTTGAAAGAGCACTTATCTATAGGCATAAAGATAAGAACTTAAGAAACAGTTTACCACTATGTGCATTTATTATTTTAAGTTCTTGCCTAGGGTCATGACCTCACCAACCATGGTTTTGGCCCAGTTAACAGTACCAGGAATGAGTTTCATCGTGCCTTTTAAATCTAATAAAAAGATTGGTTACCCCCCATAACATCCACACCACTATGATGAGTGTAGCTCACAGGGCTCAGAGCTGGGTAAGACTATTGACTCACCCACCTTAGCAAGCATAGAACCTTCCAGCACTGTGAAAGCTAGCCAGTAGAAATGAAGCTTTCAGGATGGTACCAGCTTTATTTTTCCATGTCATATGAGTCAAACATATGGTATATATGGTGTCTTCAGCAAGAGGGTCTTACTATTAAGTTCTTGAGGGTAGCTAAGGACAATGTGGAAATAGCCTGCACTGGTTTCGGAGCAATGAAACTATGGATCCCACTGACCAACAACTCAAGAAGTAGTAACTCATACCCAGCACTTGGGTTTTCTATTTGATAGCTCATGCTATATATTTCCTCCTGTTATAGAACAATTTCATTTAACCACCCCATTTAAACCTTCCTCTTCCATTATTCCCCTTTTATTTATTGATTTGCCTGTATTGAACATTCTCTACAAGGCCCAGTAAATGGTATTTTTTTTTGTTATGGTGAATAATATTTTTAATTTGCAGTTGAATTCACTGCAAACATTTTGTTTAGATTTTTAGCATGCATTTTCATAAGCCTGTAGTTTTATTTCTATGCTGTGTTCTTGTCTGGATTTGGAATAGGGGTTGGCTTTGTAAAATGAGTTTGGCAGGGTTCCTCTATCTATTACATGGGTATGTTGGGAAGCATTGGTGTTGGGTTCTTGAAAGATCTGCTAAAACTTGGCTGTGAATCTACCTGGGTCTGGGTTGTTTATTTGGGAGATGTTTTCTTAGTGCTTTAATCTTATTTTTTAATTTTATTTCTTTCTTTTAAGGCTGTTTGTTTATACCCTCTTGACTTAATTTTGGTAGATCATAAATATCTAGAAATTCACATGTTTCTTCTATACTTTTCAACTTATTAGAATGCAAGCTTTCAAAGTATGTCTTAATTGTCTTCTGAATTTCACTGATGTCCATTGGGGAATCTTCCCTTCTCATCTCTAAATCTATTAATGTGGTCTTCATGCTCTGCCTTTTAGTTAGTCTGGTTAAGGATTTATTAGTCTTGTTTATCTTTCTAAAGAACCACCTTTTTGTGTTGCTGATTCTGTATTTCTCATCTGTCTGATTTCTGCCCTGATCTGTTTATTTTTTTCCATTCACTTGATTGGGAGTTTGAAATGTTCTTGAGGTAAATCATTATATTATTTATTTCAAAATTTTTTTATTTTTAAAAGCAGGTATTTATAGCTATGAACTTCCCTTTTACAACCACTTTCATTGTATTCCACAGCTCTGGTATGTTGTGGTTTCATTTTCATTCAATTCCAGGAATTTTTCAGTTTCCCTCCTGATTTCTTCAATGACCCATTCATCATTCAACAGTGTGTTGTTCAATCTCCATGAGTTTGTGTATATCCTGCAGTTTCTCTTGCTGTTGATTGCTAGATTTATTTCATTGTGATCAAATAGAATACAGGAAATCATTTCAGTTTGTAAATACTTGCTTCCTGTTCTATAATGTAGTGGTTTTTAGAGAAAATTCCAGGGGCTCCTGAGAAGAATACGATTCTGCAGTGTTTGTGTGGATATTTTGTACATGCCTGTTAAGTCTGTCTGATCTATAGTATTGCTTGCCTCTGACGTTTCTTTTCCCATCTGTTTGTTTTGTCTGTGTAGACTGTATATTGATCAGAATGGACTATGGCAGTCACTCACCATGCATTTTGTTGAGCCCCGTCTTTGTCTTTATATCCAGGAATACTAGTTTTGTAAAATTGGGTCTGCCAGTGTTTGATGCATAAATGTTTAGAAAAATAGTATATTCTTGGTAAATAGTTTCCCTACTCATTATGTAGTGATTTTATTTCTTCCTGCTATTTACAAGTTAAAGTCTGTTTCATAAGAAATTGGTATTTCCACACCTATTTTTTTAATATCCTTTAATTTGAAAGATCTCATGCCATTCTTTTGCCCCTAGACTTTGTGTTTGATGTTATGGTATTTTTATTGTAGCCAACAAGTATATGGATCCTATATTTTAATCCAATCTTTTAGTCCAGGTCCTTTGATTTGGAAATTGAGAATATTAATATTCATAGTAATTATTGAAAAGTGTATATTGATTTCTGTTATTGTGTTGACTTCATAGTGTTCCCTTCAGGTCTTTATTTACTGTTCTAGTGTGGGTTGTTCTTTCTTGTGGCCTCATGAATGTGTTTGTCTTTCTTTTCTGTATGTACAAGTGCTTCACATATATTCTGCAATCCTGTGTTAGTGGTCATGAATTCCATTAGTTTGTATTTATCAGCTTCTCTGAATAAAGTAATCTGGTTTGGTATCATCACATAACCTTATAGCTTTTAGTTGATGTTGAAAAATATGTGATTATTTTCATGGCATTTTCTTTATACATGACATCATACTTCTGTCTTGTAACTTTTGAAATTCTTTATCTGTTCTGTATATTTACCATTTTAGTTTGGTGATACAAGAAAGTTCTTTTCTGATCTTGTCTGTCTGAAATTCTCTTGCACCTTGATAACCATCTATTTTCCTAGAATTGGGGAGGTTTTTGCAATGATTTTACTGAATATATTTTCTGTTCCTTTGGCATAAAATTCTTACATTACCATGATTCATACTTTGGGTCTTTTGATTGTGCCTTATAGATTACGTGCATTCTGTTAAAACTCTATTAATTTTTATTTGTCATGTGGGGAGTGGTTTTGCTTTGTGGAACTATAGTTCATTCACTGGATTCCTGCCTCTTCCATTTGTAGCATATATATTTTTAGTTTCAAGAGACCCCATATTAGGAGATGGTTGCTGGTTTCCAGGAGTTCGTTGGCAGAGAGTCCTGAGTTTATGCATCCACTGGTGAAATGGTAGTGTTGTTTTCAACTTGTGATGATTATAAATAAAGCCATTGCAAATTTCCATTCATAGATTTTTGTATGACTATAAAATTTTAGTTCTCTCAGCTAAACCTCTAGAAGGTACATTGCTATGTTGTACACTGTTTAATAATTTTTTAACTGCAGTTTTGCTTTCAGAGTGGCTATAAAATTTGCATTCCATGCTTGTAATTCCAACATTCAAGAGGCTGAGGCAGAAGGATTAAACTGAGTTTAAGACCAGCTTGGATTATGTCAGGAAAGTTTATCTCAATAACAATAAAAACAGCAACAACAATAACAGCAAAACACTTTTGCATTCCAACTAGGATCAAACAAGGGCTCCAATTGCCTGCACCCTGTTCTTGGCTTTATAGTCTTTTTTTTTTTTCCATTATGGCCATTCTATGCTAGGAAAATCTGTTGTGCTTATGTAAAAGAATCATATATGTCTTCTCCTGATGAAGCACCTCTGTTCAAATCCTTTTGAATATTTTCACATAATTCTTGAGTTTTAAGACTTTTTTTACACATTTAAGATACATTGATTTTTAATTGTATGTATGACTATCAAATATTTTCTTCCAAAAAGCATTTTTAAAGTTTTCATTACTGTGTGTGTGCATGTTCATGTCTGCATGTCTGTATGTCTGTAAACATATTTGCATGCGAGAAGGCCAGAGGTTAATGTCAGAAGTCCTCTTCAATCACTCTTTACCCAATTTATTGAGGCAGGGTCTCTCATTTGTACCCAGAACTCACTGATTCAACTATTTTAGCTAGCCAGCTTTCTCTGCCTCTGCTCCTTGTGTACTAGGATTCTGAGCTAATCGTCATGACTACATGACATCTCTGTGGGTCCTGGGGCCCTGAACTCCCTTCTCATCCTTGTATGGCTACTGTTTTACCCATGAGCAATCTCTCCAGCTCCCCTAATGTGCCTTTCTAAATTCCTTCCAGTCTTTTCCCAAGAGAATAATAATTAGTAATTTTGGTACATTGTGCATCGCTTTTCGTCATTGTGGGCAAGAAGCTACTTCATGGGGGAGAGGCTTATTTGGCTTCCAGTTTGAGGGTGAAATCCATGCTGGTGGGCAAGCCATGGCAACAGGGCTGGGTGGGGGCTTTCTTTATCATGAGCAGACCGTGGAACAGTGAAGAGAGAGTGTTAGTGCTCATCTTCCCCACCTGCTTCCCTTCTCATTCAGTCCAGAACCCTAGGCCTGAGAATGCTACCGCCCACATCCAACACACATCCTCTTCTCTCAGCTGATTCTCCTGAAAAACACCTTCCTAGACACACTGAAGGTATACCTTGGGCCTCATTTAGTCTAACCAAGTTGACAGAATAAGGTGTCACAGAGTCCGAACTGTTTATCGTCTTATCAACTGTACTTTAAGGTGTCAGATGCAAGATCTCCCCTCCCCAAACCCTGTATTTTCTTCTAGCTGCTCTGTAGATTTAGGCTCCCACTTTAGGTCAGGCTTTGCCCCTGGGGACACTGTGGACCCCGCTGTTCTATCTCTGCTCGTCTGGGCACAGTTTTTTCTCCTTCGAATGACCTCTATGTTTGAATTGAAATTGGCCATGCATATGAGCTTATTTCTGAATCTATTCTTTCCCAAGAGTCTACATTGTCTGTCCTTTGATGACTTCCACACTGCTTTGTATTCTGTGGTGATGATTCTTTTACAAATGTGTTTTTTTAACTTATGTGCATATGCGGGTATGTGTGTGTGTGTTTGTGCACATAGGTGCAGGTGTCCTCAGAAGCTAGAAGAGGGCCTTGGGACCTCCCAGTGCTGTAGCTACAAGTGATTATGAGCTACCCAACATGGATACTTGGGAACAAATCCAGGTCCTCTGCAAGAGCAGTGTGCGCTCTTAATCTCCGAGCCAGGTCTCCAGTCCCACCAGTAACAAGTCTCAAGATCTTGAGTTCTATGGTCACATAGAGTTTGACGTCATCGGAATGTGTCCTGTTGTCATTTGTGCCTCAGTTTCCCCAGGTGGGCAGTGGAATAATCCTAGAATTCAAGACAGAGCCTACTAGTTTGTCCCCTACCCCTACTCCTTTTGTAATACTTGGGTCGGCATAAAGACCTTATGGTGACTGGGCAATGGATACTGTCCACACCCTGCTCCAATTTCCAGCACTTCAGTCCTATCCTATGTGTGCTTATGGGGAGAACAAAGATATCTGTGATCTGTTGGCTCTGAGATGGCCTGCAATACACATGGACCGGTATCCAGCTTGGTGATGGGCATGAGCCAGGCCCCAGACTCCTGAGTCTGGATCCTGAGAGCTCCCCAGTATCCTGAAGGACACAGTAGCTTTGGTCCTTGCCAGGGAGAGCTGGCTGTATGCAGAGAACAGTTGGGGACCAAGAAAGGCTTCAACCCTAAGGCAACACATGTAGTACTCTGTGTTTTCCATCCCAGACCATGAGGAGGGCTCTGGGTCAGCCAAGCTGCCGCCTCTGAGTCCATGGCAAGGACCCAATGGAAGGAAGGCCAGCTGGGGCTGGCAGGGGACAGGGTGAGTCACAAGAGAGGGAGACCTCCACCTCTTTGACTATGGCCAGGTCAGCTCAGATATCTTACACTTGGCCTGGACACACCTGGGCTTGCTGCCCTGCGTGCAGGCTGAGGGATGTGAGAGCCAAGGACTGTCGCCACTCCACACCCCTTCCTCCTCTTGCTCCCTTCTGTGGCTCCTAAAGGTCCCCTGCCACAGCCTTGCTTGAGTGCTCCATGAGCTTCAGAGTAAGCTTCCAGGACAGGGGACATGGAGCAAGAGTCCACCTCTGCATGCCCACCTTAGGCTTGCCTATACTTTCCAACTCAGGTGAAGCCGAAGCTGTGGGGTTAAGGCTTTGTCTGGCCTGCAAGGGAGGTGGACTTTCAAAGAAACAGCAAATAAATCATGGCTGAAGAGTGGCCCAGCTAGCATCAGTTGCCACCGGGCAGCCGAGAATGGCTGACAGCTTTGCCAGTTTCAGAGGAAAATAGCCTCTTAAAAAAAAGAAATTTTTCCCCCCAGAGGCCAGTTGGAAGATGGCGATCTCCCTAGCAAGCCATCTCAGCACAACTCCTGGGCACACGCTTGAGTGTTTCAAAACTGCGGCATGGCTATTTTCTATAGCTTGGTGCCAATGACCATGCGTGGCCAAGTCTTCTCAGCCTTAAGTGACCCTGGTTGTCAAGACTCCCCTGCGAGGCCTCGCTCACAGTTGGAAGAGAGGAGCAGGATTGGGATGGGCCTGCTGCTTGAAACTTTGTGGACAGCTTTGATGGTGTGGCTTCTGGAACTCAGGTTCAGACAGCAGGACCAAGTACCTCAGTGGAGAGGGATGATTCTCCAGCTGATCATGGAACCCAGAACAGCATCTGCAGCTCCCTCCAGGGAAAGCCAGTTCTATCTAGGGTCCTGTTCGTCGAGAGACAGCCTTGACCTTGGGCTCTCCTTGTGGGTCTGACCAGTGTCCTAAGTTTAGGTTTGGCACCTTCTCCTCTGTCCTCAAACCTCATCTGAAGCACCAGAGAGGTGCTTGGCCCTTCCCAGCCATGTCTGGAGCCACTGACGAATCCTAGAGGGCTTTTCTTCCTGGCCCTTTGTTTCTTCCAAGCCTGATTCATCTTCTGTGCTTTGAATATGGAGAACCTGAGGTCCCACGAAGTGCAGGCCTGGACTGGGAAAACCAAGAGGAGGGTCAGTTCTGACCATGAACTCTGCTCTCTCTGCCTCCATATACCCACTCGAGATCCTGCCCTTCGCCCTGCCTCCCACAGTGACTTGGTCCTATTCTCAAGCCTCACCACTGAGCTTATCCACTCCAGCTCCTTCAAAGGTCTCACTCATGTCAAAGGGAAAATCTAGAAGTCTGTGTATGCCACCAGACCTCTGAGTCTGAGTTCTCTGGGGTCATAATAAATGCTCTTTCCAGGTCTAGACATTCTAGCTACCTGAAGGCCCCTCACACAAGACCTCCAGGCCTTCCCTTCCCCCTTGTTGCCACAAACCCAGACTTGGGCTCCCCCTGTTTGACTTGGCCTTGCATGGCCTAGTAGATGCGTCCTGCCACCAGGGTCTTTCTGAAGTCTCCTTCCTGCTCCCCAAGTGGTCCTGAGCTACAATGAGACATCCTGTTCCACTTGGAGAAAAGGCTCTTTGCTGTCCCTGCTTTGCTGGTGACTAGACTTCACCACCCCAATGGGGCAGATACTCTGAGAAGTTTCCTAGAGTCAGGGCTTTTCCTCATACTCTACAGGAAAGTAGATGAGGACACACCCTCAAGCCAACTCCATTTTCAGGACCCTGGGAAGCTATTAAGCAACAAGGTGTGCTGTTTTTTTTTTTTAATTTTCATTTACCTACGATACTGTTTGAATATGAAAGTCCACAGTCCCTTATGCTTCCATAACTAAGACACAAACCCAGATGTGGCATTCTGCCATCTCCCTGAGGTGTCCACAGCCATGCAATGTGAGCACACCCTATACTACTCTCTCTCTCTCTCTCTCTCTCTCTCTTTTTGTCGCTGTGATAAAACATTACAACACTACTTGGGGAAGAAAGTTTATCTGGGCTTATGGTTCTAAAGGGATAAGAATCCATTAGGGTCGGGGTGGGAGGGGCAGCAGGAGTCTGAAGCTAGGAACACACATCTTCAACTACAAGCACAAAGCAGAGAGAGCAAACCGAAGGTGGTAGAACCCTTTGAATCTCAACATGCCCCACCCCGACCCCAGTCTGTGACAGACTTCCTCCGGCAGGGCAGAACCAAGCTTTCAAATATCAGAGACAATGGGGGGACATTTCTCATTCAAAACTCCACATGTACACTCCTCACTAGCAGCTGAGGCCATCCTGATTCACACCACCCATGGCTGGTTTCCTCAACCATGTGTGAAAACTGTGTGTGAAACTGCATAGGAACCAAAGCTACCAGTAACTGGCATGTAAAGTACAGTGTTTGGACCTCCTATTTTTCCTTTTACATTTGATAGTATTTTGTTGTGTTTTTTTGTTAGTCTGCTGTTCTCTTACAGGCTGCTTGGGCTGTTAGAAAGAAAGTTGCTATGATATATGTATAAAAAATGTTTTTGTGGGTATCCATTTTTATTTCCCTTGGATGAACAGCTGCAACTGAATTGTTAGGTCGCAGTGGTGTCTGGCTTCACAAGGAGCAGACAAATAACTTTCGTACATGATGTTGTGACTTTGCGCTCCCACAAGGGGTCTGTCTCCTTGTGCCCCTTAGATGCAGTCAGTGCTGGTCCTGCTAATTTCACAGGACATCATAATCCTCATTCTAGCTTCATTCTGTTTCTCTACTCAGCTTTTTGTGAGGTGCTTGGCCATTTTTTGTTTCTTATTTATGTTTTGAAAAAATTCATTTATGTATACAATCTGTCTTGATCTTAACCATCTCCCACTCCTTCCCACTAATGCCCTTCCAAAACTCCTTTCACATCTGCCTTCCAATTCCACATTCTTATTTTTTTTAATGTACATCCCACATCTGAATCCAATTAGAGCTGTTTGCACGTGCACGCTTATTGAGGCATGGACAACCTACCAGGGGTCACCCCCCCCCACCACCACCACCAAAAGAAAAGCAGCTCTCCCTCCTCCAGCATCCATCAACTGCCAATAGTTCCTCAGTTGGGAGTGGAGCCTCGTGCTCCCCCTCCCCCCCAACCCTCCATACTGAAATCTTTCTCTGGCTTAATCTTGTGCAGATGATCATAGCTGATGTTTACTCATGTGTGCCACAGTCCTGCTCTCTCCAAAGCACAGCATTACACAACCCTCCTCTGCTTCTTAATTCTTTCTCGCCTCTCTCTGAGATGCTCTCTGAGCCTTGTGGGGAGGGAGGAAGGGGAGTGCTGATAAGCTGTCTCCTCTACGGCTGAGCACTCACCGCCACTTATTTTCAGCATTTGGAACAGTGGTGTATTTCTACTTTTTTTTTTCCCACTACCCACTGCAAAAATAAACTTCCCTGACCAAGGCAGGGAGGAGCATGTAAAGCTATAACTATTGACACCCCTGGCCATGGGTCTTGACCGTGTTTATAGTACCAAGCATGAATTCCCTTCTGTGGAACAAGTCTTCATATCCAACCAGGAAGCAGCTGGTTACCCCATACATACTCTTGCCACCACTGTGCTAGAGGGCACGCCTTGCCTGGCAAGATCTGCATTGTAACATGCAGGGTCTGCTGCTGAGTGAAAGCACCCTTGAGTAAATGACCATCGCTGTCTTTTCTCTCGAAGCAGCTCAGGGTAGCACCTTCACAGCATGAAAGCTAGCTAGCAGGGAGACAGTTTCCTGCTCAGTTCAAGATTGATTTTCCATCCCACAACCAAAGCGTTTGATGTCTTTAGCAATGGTGTCTTGCCGTCTGATCATGTTGTGCAGGCAAGAGCAGCGCCAATCGCATATATTGTTCTGAGTACCTCTTGGGTCTCTCTGACTCACAGATATCCTGCACCTAGCATTGAGACCCTTCATTTAATAACCCGTGTCTCTGGGAGCAGTTTTGGTCATCCATGCAGGGTACCGCTGTTCAAACAACATTGATACTTATATATGTATATATTTACTTTCTTATAATCTGGTGACTTTTCCATCCATTTGCAGTTTGGTTAACCCATCTTGTATGCCCTTCCTCACACCCTGCCACCATCTCTGCTTACACATTTAGGTCCCAGTATTCCTCCTGTTTATTCACTTCTCGTGACTTCTACTATCCCCTCTTATTATATTTTTTACTCAGGTTGCAAAATCATCTTCTTCGTGCACACTCTGTTTTAATTACTCTTTCCCCAACCCCTCATTTTCCAGCACCACCACTCAGCTAACTGCTCAGATCCTTTGCGTCCAGTAGTCCTCTCTCTATCTTCATTTCACCTATATTACATCTTTTCTCTCAACAAACCATTTCTAATTTTCTGGCCAAATTTGAAAGAGAAAGACAGAGAGACAGACACAGACAGAGAGTGTGTAGAAAGGGGTCATTTTGGAGGAAGGAAAAAACCAGAAGGACTGAGAAGAAAGAAGACAAATATGAGCAGAGTATAATGACTATCTGTGGGGAAACAGCTTAATAAAATCCATTCTTATTTTGCATGCTAACTAAAAATACTAATAAAGTGCTTAAAGAAGAATAGTACAGCAAAGTCCTTTATGCCCCCAGACTCACATACATTGTTTTAATATGTCACTATGTCTGTGAGTACATGTATGCACACACTTATGTATATCTAACTCAGGTAACTGTATACACGGACATGTACACACACATTAATACACATTTGCCATTGAGCCCTCTCTAAATTAGGGACTCAGACCTGCTCTCCTTTACTAAAAAGCTTGTAGTGAATCTTGGAGATAAGGGTTTATTTCCATATCCAGAAACCTATCCAAATTAGCCATCTTGCAGAGACTAAGTGATGGCGGAGCCCTCAGCCTAAAATGCATCCTCTATATTACACTCCCTCCCCAAGAGGGGCACATTGTTGCCCTCACAAGCATCTGAAGAGGTGAGCTCCTGCTGCCACGCCTACCGCTTACAGCTGTGTCTCTTGTGGTGATGGAACACAAGTAAATCCTTCCTCCTAAAAGTTACTTTAGTCATGGCATTTTACCACAGCAACAGAAACGTCACTAATGCAGCCCCATTGATTGCCATCGGACAATTAATTACTTTTTCGGGAGAGGAGTTAGGCCATTTCCACATAGCATGTTTTCAGTGCCCCTCCTGTGTCAGAGTAATCCTGCATCATCACCCCCTTCACACAAGAATTTCTTTTCTCTCTCTCTTTTTTGTAATATGGGTAGCATGCTAAAAAAGTTCCTTTAGATTTCATTTCCCCAAGACCGTCATTATTTCTTGGTTGTTATTTTCATTACACTTTATATGTATACTATATATTTCATTATACTTTACTTTCCCAGCGTAGCTTCAGCTAGAAGTGAGCAGAAGGCACGGGATTTCTGAGACTCTCCGGCCCCACAGAGCTGCGCTCCTCAGTTATCAGCACTCCTCATTACAGCCGTGCATTTGGCATGATTAATGACCCTGCGTCTCCGGGGCTACACCAACCAAACCCTGTATCGTTTACAGTCTGCCTCATTGTTGTTGGACATTCTATGCATTTGAGCAGATTTATAATAACACGCGCATTGCATTTCAAGCATCACCCCACCCTAAGAACACTTTGCCACCCATCCCTCTTTCCCTGCCAATCTCTGAAAAACACTGATAACTTTACCTTCCCCACAGCTTGCCTGGGAATGATAGCCTGTTGCTGCAAACTTGAAAAATGCAGAGCGATCCCACAAGCTGTTGTGATACCCCAGCCCTGTCCCATTCTGCACTATGTGCTTAGGATTTTTGAGCACTTCCCCCAGAATCTTTTGTAGGATATTACCCTTTCAGATGGACTTTGTTAGTATTCTGCAACAACCTTGCTTCTGGTTACCTAGCAACAATGACATCATCTTGTATCGCCCAGCCAGGTGGCCACACCTGGGGGCGTGGTTAATAATTACCTGACCATTACCTGACCTATAAAAGGACCACCAGACA